>BSBM01000763.1:520000-570000 GCA_027924585.1 Larix kaempferi | reverse complement strand
CCAGGGCGCGTGCGCATTTCCCATGTGTGTGTGTTGCTAGCGCGTATGCACTCCTATTAAACCCAATAAAAAAAATAGTCGTGGCCCATTTCATTTACAATTGACCAAGACGAGGATTGCTCATCAACGCGGTGCGTACATAGACCAAGGGAACACCCCACTCACCAATTCCACTGAAGAATTCCATGAAGCCATCCATTGAGTGATCATCCATTGCATTGGATAGGTGAGGTGATGTTTGTTTTTTATTTTATTGATTTTTCCATTGTTTATTAAATTGTATCACGATTATATCGTAATGTTGATTCGATTTCTGATATGGCTTAAACTTTGATTTGTTGCATCATATCTACTATGATCTCTGCATTAATTTGGATTTACGATCTTGATATTAATGTTTGATATTCCTTGGCTTTGTAGGACTATCGTGAGGTGACAACTCAGCCTGGTTTGGTAAATCCATGTGATGGCATTTATGTTGGTAGATGGTACCAGGCTTCCCAAATCGAGTTGCTTACCAAACGTCGTTGATCCATGTTTTCTTGAGATCATAATCGTTCATTCCAAACTTTTGATGGATGCGGTTTCTCTTTGATCTTTTGTTTTGTCGTAGCTCAAGGTTATGTTGTTGCGCTGAGAGCTAAGCTCTGTGCAAAGATTTACCCTATGCAGACAACCATTCGTAGGATAAATATAGTGATAGCAATTCATTTATGAAAAGAGCAACGATAACATTACTGCCTCCTTGTGGAGTGTGTTGTGGTGTTTTATGAGGGCTTTCCCTCTGGTTGCAACATTATCTTGCTTTCAGTTGGCTCTGTAAATTATTGTTATGCATTACTTTGTATCTGTGTATTAAGCTATGTTGAGCAATGTTTTGGCTCTATGGCTTCAATCCTTAATTCGGTAGCTTGAAGCTTTTCCTCGTTTTACTCTGTACACAGAACTCATTTGGTTCCTTGAAGTTTTGAGTTCGATTGTTTAAGAATAGCAAGCAAGTGTTCTGAGAGTTGTTGTGTTTCCCATGATATTTTACAGAAATTGGTGCTTGCGCACTAGTTCTACTTAAGTGATACATTCACCGTGATAAAAAGGTGTCTGTGGTCACTCCAGGTTTGCAAGTGTTCATGGCTTGCGAACTCCCTGGATATAGGTAAGGGTTTGGGTGTTCGGATATTCACATCATCATTTTCAGGGTCTTGCATGCAATTAGGGTTTGCATGCAAATTCTAGGGTTTGGATGCATTTTTCATGCATCCCAGTCACTAGGTTGATGCCTCCAGCACCTTATCCACTTCATTCTAGCACCTGGGAGCTTCTTCCATCAGAGTTTTATCCCTCCTAGTCATGAAGGCGTCCACTTCTCACCTTCTACCAGAGAAGGGTGCACTTCTTCACCTACCCACTCAGTTTACACTCAGTTAGCACTGATTCTCCTTGATTTGAGGCTAGTTTCACTCCCTACCGACTGTTTCACTCCGTTGGACCTACAGATTGACTAGATGACTTGTTCTGACTTCAGTTAAGCCTCCCATGCGCCCTCCACTGAGCCTCCTTTCCTATATCAGTGCTACACACTTCAGTTACACTTGTTACACTTAGTTAGACTCAGATTGACACTTGGATGACTGGTTCTTGTGCATTGATGACCACCATTGATTGATGATGAGGAATCCTAGTTGGAGCCAAGCTACACCATTTAGTAATTCGAATGACCTCTTTAGTCAATTCAAATTGCTCACTCATTGTCAGAGGATTGTATTGTAATTATTCACCCTTATTGGGATATTGAGAACTGATGCATGTTTTGCACAGTTTTACACCATATTTTCTATCTTCATCTGTTGTTATTGATTTACTTGTTCATTAGATCTTCTATGACTAATTTTACATGGTATCAGAGCCATTGCAGGGACAAGATCTCTTTTCTACAGGTGTTCTACAAGGAGATTTGAGTGAATTTACTCAAAATTACAGAAGTTTTGGCATGAAATATCTCAAGAGCATTCGCTCTTGTGCATGCAAAGCATAAAAATACTTCCAATCCACTCCAGAAGCTTGAATTTTCCACATAATTCCTGGATTTGATACATTGGACCCATTCAACATTGCTTGATCTCTAATCCCAGCTGTGATGCAACTCTAAAAGGGTGGATTGTTTGACCTTACTGTTCTTGGTTTCATTGTGATTTGTAGGTTATTGTCTCCATCAATTGCATTCACTACCTTGATTTTGCAAGCTTTTCTACATCAAAGTGCACTTGCTCCTAGCAATGGAATACTCTTCTTCAAAGCCTATCCTCACTCCCTTCAACTATTTTGATTGGAAAGATGATATGGAGATCATATTACGTTCAAAAGGATTCTATAGAGTCACAGTTGGCCTCGAATTGGAGCCAAGCACATTGTCGGAAAGAACCAAACACTAAAACAAGCTTGATGAAGCTTATGGTCTCCTTTGCCTCTCTATTTCCAAAGATCTTCACTTCCATCTCAGTGGATTGAAGACTCCGAAAGAAATATGGGAGCAACTTGAAACACTTTTTGGCAAGCAGGACAAGCTTAGGGATCTTCAATTAGAGAATGAATTGATTGCTCTTAGTCCTGAGAATTTCGAGACCATCAATCAGTTTTTCACAAAATTCAAGCACTTGACATTGTAGTTGAAGAACAGTGGAGTTATCAAAGAGGATAAGCAATTGATCCTCTATATTCTCACCAAGCTTGGTAAATACTATTCAGTATTTCTCTCTTCTTTCAATTCCGGTTGGCTAACTACCCCGAATTGGAAGATGACTACCTTGAATTCCTTCATTGAGTCCATCACAAAAGAGCATGATAAGTTGATTCAAATGGGATCCATAAACTCCAAAGATTCAGCCCTATTTGTTCAAGGACCCAAAAATCTGAATGGTAAAGGAAAGCAAAAGAAAGAGAATCCCAAATTCGAACCTCACAAGCAAAGAGAGAAAGGCAAGCAGACGGATGCACCATCTGGTTCAAGATTCAAGCAAAAGGGTAAAGAGGGTAAGGAAAAATCTAAATGTACTTATTGCAACCGTGGATTTCATCCCAAAATTTCATACATGAAGAAAACTATAGATCAAATGGCCCTCCTTTTGGAAAAGAACAACATAACTCTTCCAGACGGTGCAAGGAAGAAGGATAGGAATGATGATCATGAAAGAGGTCAAGCACTCATGGCAACCGTTTTGAAGCCCACTAATCTTTTGATAGATTCAGGTGCCTCGAATCATATGGCTGGAAATATTGATTATTTTTCTTCATTCGATCCAAACAACTCCATCCCCATCCATTTGGGAGATGACTCAAAAATTTCTTCGAAGGGCAAAGGTACAATCCATGTTGAACATGGAATCTTTCAGAATGTTCTCTATGTGCCTTCCTTGGTTTCAAATCTACTTTCTGTGATCAAATGACACACACTGGTGAACTGAAGCAAGTTACATTCATCCCTAATACAGTTGAAATTTTTGATATCAAAAGTGGAAGACTTATTGCAGTCGGAAAGGTGAACCACACTGCAAAATACTATGAGTTTTCACACTTTATTCCGCTTGCAAAGCCCACTGCTCTTCGCACACATGGTAATGAGGTTAGTAGGATTTGGAATGAAAGGTTTGGACACCTTAATTACAAGTATTTTCTGCTTCTACAACAGAAATCCATGGTAGATGATCTTCCACAACTCCATTCCTCGAAAGGAATTTTCCCTGGTTGCATTGTTGGGAATCACCCCGAGCACAGGTTCGACCGCGGCAAAGCTAGCAGAGCTTCTACAGTTTTGGGGATGATACATTCCAATATCAGTGGTATGCTTCCCAATATTTCATTAAATGGTTCAAGGTATGTTTTGACATTTATTGATCATCTTTCCCGCTTTACTTGGGTATTTTTTCTCAAAAACAAGTCAGAAGTGCTTGGAAAATTCAAGGATTTTAAGGCTTCTGTTGAGAACGCCACTGAGAGAAAGATCAAAGATCTTAGATCTTATAATGGTGGAGAATATATCTAGGCCAAGTTGCTGCAAATTTGTGCTGAAAGCAGAATTTAGATCCAACATACAGTTCCCTACACACCCCAGCAGAACGGTGTAGTGGAAAGGAAAAATCGGTCACTGAAAGAGATGGCTACTTGCATGATTGAGTCAAAAGGTTTGGCTGCAAATATTTGGGCTGAAGTAATTAATGTTGCTGCATATATTCAGAACCGAGTTCTACATTCCTCCATGAAAGTTATGACTCATTTCGAAGCATTTTTTCGTCACAAACCGGATGTGTCAAATTTGAGGGTTTTTGGCTCTACTGCATGGGCTAGAATTCCTTCCACGAAGAGACGAGCTTTGGATCCACAAAGTATTGAGTGCATACTGATAGGATATGGGGAAGAATCAAAGGCATATAAACTCATGGATATCAGATCCAAAAATATATTTGAATAGAGCGCAGTGTGCAATTTGAAGAATCGCTTCAAGAATTGCAACTAGTCGAGGAAGAAACTGTCGTTTCACCGCCTTCACCAGAAGAAGATTTGAGCAGCGATAATGAAATTATTGGTTCTGATATTTATGATATTTTAGAAGCACATGATGATCATGACATATCAGGTTTGGAATCCGACCATTATGATCCTCCTCAGTTACCGAAGTGGGCCCAAACACTCTTCAATCTACTGGTTCGAACCTTGAAAATCCTGCTGATCCAAGACGAACAAGAGCATACTTTCAAAGAGCAGGTATGGCTCTTTCTATTTCTGATCCATTACTTCCTGAGATTTGTTATTTGATGATTGGTTCAGATCCCAAAACATACTACCATTCCCACCGAGATCCGAGATGGAAAAGTTCCATGGATGAAGAGTACAGTTGTCTTCAAAAGAACAATACATGGGAGCTACTTTCTCTTCCACCTGGAAGAAAGTTAGTCCAATGTAAATGGGTCTACTGCACGAAAGTTGCTGCTGATGGCTCTATCAGAAAATACAAGCTAGGTTGGTGGCAAAAGGTTTCTCCCAAGTCCAAGGAGTGGACTACACTGAAACCTTTGCACCGGTTGCAAAGATGGATTCCATCCGCCTAATTTTGGCAATTTCCGCATCCAAGCACTGGGAAGTGCACCACATGGATGTGAAGAGTGCTTTTCTACATGGAGATCTTGCTGAAGAGGTATATATGAAGCAGCCAGAAGGTTACACATCAGATCCATCATTAGTTTGCAGATTGAAGAAATCTTTGTATGGTTTAAAACAGGCCCCAAGAGCTTGGTATGCAAAGATGGACTCCTTCCTTCTTTCTCAGAATTTCAAAAGATGCAAATCTGATCCGAATGTGTACCTACAGCAAGTTAAAGGTAATTTGTTGGTTATTTTTCTTTATGTTGATGATATTCTCATTACTGGTAGCACTCTTACTTCAATAAACAAGCTAAAAACTGCCTTAAATCTAGCTTTTGACATGAGCGATTTGGGCTTGCTGAGTCACTTTTTGGGCTTGGAGATAGCTCAAAATTTTGATGGGATCACTATATCTCAGCAAAAGTATGCTTCCAACCTGTTATTGAATTTTAATATCACTGAATGTAAGGCATCCCCATTCCCATTCCTCTCAGGAATCAGTCTTGAGGAGGGAAATTCTACACCGCTTGCAGATTGCACTATGTATCGATAGTTGATTGGTTCACTACTTTACTTGACACACTCAAGGCCTGACATTTCATATGCCGTGAGTGCTGTGTCAAGGTATATGCAGCAGCCCCATGAGCTTCATTGGCGGGGAGCCAAGCGGATCTTGCAGTATGTGCAAGGTACGAAACATTTTGGCATACATTATGCTGTAGATTCTGAGCTAGACTTCATTGGTTTTACTGATCAAGATTGGGCAGGTGATAGCATAGATCAGAAGTCCACTTCCGGATATGTTTTCATGATTTGACATGGGCCTATTTGCTGGTCAAGCAAAAAGCAGGCAGCCATTGCACTTTCTTCAACAGAGGCAGAGTATCGAGGGGCAGTCAATGCCTGCATTCAGGCAGTTTGGTTGTAGGGTATTCTTTCTGAGTTTGGTTTTGGTGGCACTACTTCGACTATACTCTTTTGTGAAAATCAAAGTGCTATCAATATTTCCACAGATCTAGTTCAGCGATAGAGGATCAAACACATTGAGATTCATATGCACTACATTCGAGAGTTGGTGCATGATCGCACCATCATTCTTCAATATTTCCCTACCGATGAGCAAATTGTAGACATCTTCACCAAGAGCTTCACTAAGAAGAATTTCTCTTACCTCCGTTCACTGCTGGGGGTGAGTTCCATCATGGTGGAGACAGATTGATCCATTATTATGTTTTAGCTTGAGGGGGGGCTTTCTTCCCACTGGGTTTTCCCTCTTTCCTCACTTAGCTTATTTTCAGCATTTTTTGGATTATTGTATTGGGGTGACCTTTGGTCTTAGTAACCAGGGCCCTACATTATTTTTTTGTACATCATAGTCTAGCTTGAGGGGGGGTGTTCGGATATCCACATCATCATTTTCAGGGTCTCGCATGCAATTAGGGTTTGCATGCATCCCAGTCACCAGGTTGATGCCTCCAACACCTTATCCACTTCATTCTAGCACCCGAGAGATTCTTCCATCAAATTTTTAGCCCTCCTAGTCATGAAGGCACCCACTTCTCACCTACTTCCAGAGAAGGGTGCACTTCTTCACCTACCCACTCAGTTTACACTCAGTTAGCACCGATTCTCCTTGATTTGAGGCTAGTTTCACTCCGTTGGACCTCCAGATTGACTAGATGACTTGTTCTGACTTCAGTTAAGCCTCCCATGTGCCCTCCACTAAGCCTCCTTCCCTATATCAGTGATACACACTTCAGTTACACTTGTTACACTCAGTTAGACTCATATTGACACCTGGATGACTGGTTCTTGTGCATTGATGACCACCACTGATTGATGATGAGGAATCCTAGTTGGAGCCAAGCTACACCATTCAGTAATTCGAATGACCTCCTTAGTCAATTCGAATTGCTCACTCATTGTCAGAGGATTGTATTGTAATTATTCACCCTTATTGGGATATTGAGCACTGATGCATGTTTTGCATAGTTTTAAACCATATTTTCTATGTTCATATGTTGTGATTGATTTACTTGTTCATCAGATCTGCTGTGACTAATTTTACATCGAGCACTCTGTCATTACTTTTGTTATATTGTAAATATTTAATGTCTTAACATAAATCCTTTATCTTGTTGATGAAGGTACTCGATGCATCTTGTAGGATTCGAACACATAACGTGTTTTGGTGTTTGCTCATGAAACATAGGAGGCTCCTCAAAATACAGAAAGAGAAAGGATTCACCTCCTTTACTGGCATCTATGACCAAGAGTTAAAAACCCTACTTTGTTCTCCTATTTGATTTTATCTTATAAGTTTCCATTAATTACTTAGTTTGTTATAAACTCTAACCGTCTTCATAATGTTTCCTTGTAGAGTGTCTTCAAGGTCACGATGGTTATGGCCTTGAGAGAAGGCACGCAACGTCTTCTTACTGTGAACAACCCGGTGTTGTTTCCCCAACTCGCATTATTTTTCTAGCATGTATAATGCTTGAATTTGTGTATTACATTTCATGCTACGCGTAAAGATAGTTTACACGATTATCATCCATGTTGCTGTGAAAAATATTTATAAAAGAAAGAATCCTTTCGACATTCGAACTCTGTGTTTATTTAATGGCAGCCATTCGGCTCTGTTTGCTAAATGTATTTTCAAATGAATGTTGTTAGCGTTTGTTATCTTGGAAAAATATTTTAGCCTATCGGCTATTGTATTGATAGCAATACATTTAAACCGAACAAAACGTTTTGTGATCATAAATGTTTAATGCTTGTATGAACTTGTTTTAATGGCCTCTCGGCTCTATATGAATGAAGTTTAACTTCACATTTTTATCCAGAAAGGAAATCGTGATGAAGTCATATGACCTTATTATAGTTTTCTTGAAATGAAACGTTATAATCCTTACGGCTTTGTATTAACAATTTCATGTTATTTCCTTAACCTAGTATGCATCGCATTTGAGCTCCATGGGTCATATGAAAAACGTATTTGGAAAAAAACAAAGTATTAGACCTTTGTATAAATACTTGTATGTTTAATGTGGCCTCTCGGCTCTGTAACTAATTATTGAAATCTTACGACTTGACCCATATACTCTTTCATTATGCTTTTAGTATATATACTTAATATACTTCTGCTATAAAATATATCTGAGCCTTCTGGCTGTGTGTATGATATTACTCCGTTACTATAGTTGTTATGAAGCCATTTAAGCTCTGTATATAAATATACATGGTAGTATATTTTATCAAACCCTAGAATGTTATTTTTATGTAATGTGTGCATTAAAACAGAACCTGTAATATTATATATGATAAGCCATTCGGCTCTGTATTATTTTTTAAAAGAGATAATAATACTTCTACTATGTTAGCTTCGAAAATGATAATAGATACTCATAGAAAAATTCAAGTATAAGTTCTCAAATTATTAACTTGAAATAGAATGAAACAGAGTTATGAACAAAACTTCAAATGTACAACTTAAGATAAATTACCTTCTCAGGTCAGAATAATACAACTTGATAGAATATAATGAAATTGACACACATATTTTCAAGTAAAACATTTGTAAGTTAGATAATGACACAACCAACTGAAATAGATATACAAAAGTAAATACTGAAAACTATCAAGAAAATAATAAGAACTTGACTGAAAGAACAGACCGAATCCAATCTGAAGTTCATCGTTCCTCCCAACCAATTTTCTAGAGCAACAAAGCTTACTTGTTCTGAAACCCCCAGGCCCCTTTTTTTGGACCACGAGGAAAACGACTGCTGAAACAACCTAGAACTATCACTCAGTTCAACTTCTCAACTATAAAAAATATTTCCATCTTCCATCCAAACCTCCTGCTTGTCTAATGGGAATTTCTTAATAAAGCTTTGCCTAGGACTTAGGTCTATCATGAGCCTCCTGATCTAGAACCTCCATCTGGAGTTCTAACCTTAAAAATAGGGATGATGCCTCTTGCACATGTTGAGGTATTAATTAGTGGTTTTCAACACTATGGGAAATCGTCCCAACACATGCCATTCCTCCTTGTGGACCAGAAAACACTCTTCCAACATCTACTTTAGATTGGATTCTTTTGTTTTATTTATTAAATAATAAAAATAATACAATATCCTCAATCAAGTGTCGTTGACCACACTTGGTCAAATAATTGTTCAACAACAATTAAAAACACTATTACAAAGTATTTAAACTTTAATCAAGGTTCTAGGGATATTACAAGAATCTTGTAAAATCTTGGTGAATCTTTCATTAAATTATAAGATATTGTAAATGTTGATAAATATTTCACTCAATTATAAAATATTGTAAAAACAAGGCGAATATTTCATCGAATTATTAAACCTTGTAATGTTTTGGTGAATACTTTTCTAGGAATACTTAGCTTTTGATTCTGCATATTAATAAGGTAGTGAAATAGAAGAGAATATACCCAATATCAACTCTAGACTCTCTCGACTCCTAGACTCTCGAATGAAAAAATGCATGAATGGGGAGAGGAGGGATTTATTTATACATTTTACAACCAGTGTTTGGTCACTCACAACTGAAGGTGTCGGTGAAACATAATTGCACTAACTAGATTCAAGGAAAGTAGGGAATCCACTTGTTATTGTGTCCCTTAATGCGCAAATGGACATGTGGGGACGCAAATATTGACATACTAACAAACTTATAAAATTGAATATTTTACACTGTGGAGTGATTATAAGACCCACGAACCATTGTTACAATGTCAAGTCTTATCGAGACCCACAACCTTAATATAGTGTATGAATTCCCAACTAGCTTATTTTCCAAATATCCCATTTTTAAGATACCCTTTAAGAAGAAAAAATAACCTAGTTATATGTTTATAGATATGAATACAAATTTTTCCTTTCTTTTTTTGAGATTCGAAATATGATTTATGTCATTTGATTTGGAATTTTTAGAGCCAGCTAGAAACTTGCAATGGTTATTAGAAATAAGAATTACATCACTAACAAGAATAAAATGCACATTAATGAATCATCACACATTTCATTAGAACTACAACATTAAATACTACTTTTTCTCAGATAAACCAAGGTGGTGTCTATATACATGTCCTTGAAATTTTCGAAAGCATGCAAAATGTGGTAAAACAATTTTAGCACCCTCATTTAATGCAAAAGATAAGATATCAAATAGAAGAATGTCTACATCTCTGGTCAAAAATTCCCTATACATATTATATATAATCATGATGGAAATGATGTATGATGTTCCAACTAAATCACATATTCATGATACATAACTAGATCCATTTCTAGATGATGATAAGAATTACACATCAAAACAAATCACCCAAAAACATTTTACTATTAAATGACCCTTACAAAAAACAAAATACCATAAAACAAATATTGAACCCAACAAATTTAGGTTACAAATAAAATTGATGAACTTGGAAATACAAATAATTTTTTTTACAAGTCACGAACTACTCAATAGAAATAAAAGAATATACCATAACGCTTTGGACAACTCTACAGGAAGACAGTTCCAAAATAATGAACAATCCATTATAGATCCACCATTATAATCAGTGTGCATTCATTTATATTACAAATGTCCCAAACACAAACAATAAAAAAAAATATGAACAATACACATTCTCATGAATGCCTTAGATCCAACATTAATTCCATAGCAACATCCTAATAAAAACACATTTGAAACAACTAGGTCAAATTTAGTTTGAATATATAAAAAGCATGTGACATCTCTCCATTAAGAGTAGCAACCACTAACAACATATAAATGTTGGTCGATGGTTTAAGGATGACAAGGTATAAAATAAATCATATCTTCTGAGATCTATAACGCTTTCACAGAACCAATACTCCTAGGTTAGATTAAAACCATAACAACACGAAATGAACCCTAAGAGTCAAGAGTGCCATAGAATTCAACAGGCCTTAAAAATCATCCATGATAAAAAGCATGATAAAAGGAAAATTTACAGTATAATAATATATTGCAGATGCATATAAAAAGCATGATAAAAATCATACCAGATTAATTATTGGATAAAAAACAAAATGAAAGTCTATATTCTCTGATAAATTGCATGTGTGACATTCCCCTCCAAGAACTAAGCTTTTGACAATTGAGATGTTCTGCAAATATTCAAATGTCAATAAAATTGAGAATGAAAAGTGGAATCGCATAAACTAGAACCTTCACCCTACAAGAGAAATATCATGTCGGTGAGCCATGAATCACTAGAACCTTTATATAAGACAAAATCGCCCCTAATTTTCTCTCCAATACTGGAAATAGAGGGCTCAAAGAAGTTATGACCATCAAATTGACAAAAAATCTAAGTGATTGCAATTGTATGCATGAATTACAGGGAAAATGGAGGGAGAAATAACCCATGGGAGTGTAACACCCAAAAATTTACAGAAATGCAAAGACTATCATCACAAGTAAATAAGTTCACAACAAGCAAAATGTAGTCTTACAAATTGAATTTTGCTCCACAGAATTTTCAATTTTTGCATCATTAACACTAAATACAACCATAAAATGATTATATGCATGATACCTAATTGTTTTCTAATGCAAATGCAAATACACATAAACAAACAGAAAGAGAGAAGGATAAACAAGAACACATACCTCTAATTGTAAGTTAAACTTACAGATGCATATTTGAAGTTGACAGGACCTTTCTGCAACATATCCTTATGAAAATCATGTGTGGGAAACCACTCACCTCCCAACCAACCCCTCAATCAAAGAATGAGAGCCCTCGATCCCTCATTAAACAATACCAATACATACATATATCATAAACATAATCCTATCATACCCTTAGACCCCAAACAACCGCCTCCTCGAGATACTCAAGGCTCAAGGATGAGAAATACTAAATGGAATAATGATCCCCTTCCCCTTCTCCTTGCTCCTATTTAATATTTTGAAAGCTTCCCTAGGATTGACACATGTCCACATTCAAAACCTCGCATGCAATAATCCCCTAAATAAGTAAATATATCATAATATATATATTTTATTATTTTTCCTTTTTCCAATCCCCATCTTAGCCTAAGCCATGGTTAGTTAAGCTGTTATTATAGATTTACTTTTTTATGAATCCCATGACCTTATAATATTATTACTATAACCCTAAGTCTAATACTATTGCGTATGGATAATATCTACTAGTGTGGCCATCACTAGTAGGTCCCATGCCTACACTATAACCTTGAGATGCCCCCTAGTACTAATACAATAATTGATGGAGGGGCATTACATGCTTCCCCCCTTCAAGGAAATTCATCCCCAATTTATTGTTACAAGCTTCCTAACTAACCATAATGCTTCTACTTCCTCACTTACACACCCTCTCCTGAAATCATACCATCTGATCAACCTCTGAACACCCCCAATAATCCATATGGTTCCACTTTCCATGGAACGGGCCGTTTGCTGCAACTACTATATAGGTCACCCAACATGTTGTGACCGCAGTCGACATCATAAGTCTCATCATAGATATGAGAAGTTTCAAGCACAATATTTTCTCTTTTCTATTTTCTAACATCATGAGAAGGATTAAGGCCTTCCGGTCTTCATTGGTCTATATACCCCAAGACCCCATATGGATCCACTAGCAATATGGTCCAATACGTTAACCAATGCACACCAGGAATCTCGAATGTTTGGCCCCAACTTCCTCCACAACTGCCCGATGGGAAATCAACCCTAGGCATCGAAATTCCTCCCCTTGCTGATATACCTCAAGCCTTGGAATTTTAGGAACTGTATAAAGGAAAGGAACTGCTAGAAATGTATTACTGAGTGAGTTGGTTTCCTATCCCATAAATCCCTTATGGTTATGGGTTCCCACAAAATCATGGCCTCTAGAATGACCTAGACTTGAAGGCCCTAGAGTGGAATTCCTATAACACTTATTCTCACCATTCCATCATAGCATTAGTCATGTATGTAACATTTAAATATCATATACTATCAATCATCATGACAAAATCAACATGTTTCTCATGCCATTATGCAAATATACCATCTTCACAAGTACCGAGGAGTCGCATATTACGACATGCTATTATGTAAAATAACATCTTCAAGAATAACCATGAACTGCATTCTATCATATGCCATCATAGAATGTAATATCCCAAGAAACTATTACTTTTGTTTTATATTTATTTTCCTAAAAATCTAATTCATTTTGACAGGTGTTGAGCAAATGAACTCTGGAGCACCCAAACTATTTTTTTGGGTGTTGAGCAAGTGAACATTGAATAACACCTAAACTATTTATTTATATTTTTTTTATTAAAAGATGTTGAGTAAGTGATCTCTGGAGCATCTAGACTGTTTGTACTAGCTAACTGGTGTTGAGCATAAGCTCTGGAGCACCAGGACTATTGATTTAATAGTGTTGATCAAGTGAGCTCTAGAGCACTATTAGTTGAGTGAGTGTTGAGCAGTAATGCCGGGGGGCACTTAGACTCATGGTGATTAAATGATGTTGAGATGGGAGCTCTAGAGCATCAGTAATCCATTAAATTATTATTAAACTAAATTATTTTTATCTACTTTATTCTTTTAAACTGAGTGGAACTACCACTCAAAGAGGAACCGAGCATGCAAGAGTTTAGAATGATCAAGTAGTTGATAACTAAGATCAACTAGATGTTAGGATGGGTAAAAATCCTATTTTTATTAAATAAATATAAAATAAATTGTGAGAGTTAAAAATAAAGTAAATCATTAATTAATAGATAAAAACAGAACAATCAATGTGTCTAACAACAAAACGAAGTGATTTAAACCTAAATACTAGAACCCTTTCCTCATAAATCTTATAAGTAGAAGAGAGAGAAAATTGCAAGGGGGAAATGTTTCCAAGTTCACTAGAAGGTCGACTCGTGGATCTTTGAGCGCTCAGATTACAAAATTTTGTGATATTTGATGTTTCCAAGAATGAGGGATATGGAAATATTAGGGGAAATTATTTTAGAAGATCCACACGAATGGCTGGTAAACGGACCTTGTTACTACTCTGATGTTAGTAAGGAAGATAGAAACTTTACTCTAGGCCTTCTAGTTCTTGTCATGCTCGGTACGGCTTGGGGGTGATTTGTTGAACAAACCAGGAACGGTTTGAGGTCTACAGTTGGGTGGAACGTGGCAGTTTCCAAGTCAATTAGAAATCAAGTAAAGGAATGATAAGTATCTTCATGTTATTGTTGTTTATTCAAAGATTATATTTTATAGATCTGAATCAATCCTCTTTATATTTTGTTCATGCAATATTCTTATTAAAATAAACATGCTGTGATTTATTATAAATATGCTAGATCTGCTCATAAAAATCAGGTTTGGTTATTTAGTAGATTTAATCTATTTTGTGGAATTAATTTTTGTAATTATTATATTTTCAAATATTAGTTTTGCAGATCTATTCTATATGCTATCATAATTGTTTTTATAACTTACATATAATCATTGGCACAATTAGTTAGCCATGATGCATGGGTTATCTTTTAACACCAAAATAGTCTTTATAATCTCATACCATAGTTATCTAAAATATCTCAGGAGAAACCTCCCATTCTGCCTATATAGAGAGAGAATCCTAGAACCGGATTCCAGGACCAAGTCGCTAAAATCTAATAGGATATTTAATATACACTTATAAATTATATATATTAAATATAGAAATTATCAAAGTTAAACCATATAGAAATCATAAACTACACCAACTAGAAATCTTAAACCAACATTTCATTAGTCAAAACAATCACATATCATAAAACATCAAACATAGATGCAACACTTATTTTTACCTTATGCAAAAAGAAAAACTAAGAATAAACTCTCCTTAGTCAAACTGAAACACAAGGAGGTCTCATGCTGAGTCATGCACCTACAGAAATAAAAACAGAAGGGCCCAGTGTTGAGTTAACATCTATGAAGCTATACCACATACAGTGTCCAGGTCATCAAATGAGGAAATTGATGTTCTCAGCATGAGATCTAGGTGTCATACGACTCCTGCAAGTCACAAACAGACAGGGTCACACTACAAGCGTTTGACCAGGGTTCAAATCGCCTAGAACCAATTCACACACAGACATACCAGGTCACGCTCAAGCGTTTGACCAGGGAAAAAATACCATGGAATCCAATTCAAATACAAATAGACATGGTCACACTCAAGCATTTGATGAAGGATAAAATCTCATGGAATCAACTCACAAGCTGAGCAAGAAGGAAATGCTTCGATTCAGCGTAGAACACTTAAACTGGTAGGAATGAGCATGGGATCGAATCCCTTAGACATTAAACATTCTCACAGTCATCAAAATGTTAAAACCCATATTCTTCACACCCAAATGCACACATAAAGAACAAAACTGAAACACACCAATTAGAGTAGCTATTATTGAGAAAAAACCCAATGAGAGAGTATATACGCCCGAACAAAAGCACCATGATTATGCTAAAAATAAATACGAATTGCAGAGAAAACCCAAAACAGAGATAAGACCCATTTTAAATCTACAAAACATAAACCTATGAAATTATTCTCTCTTTAAACATGGTATACAGACCAAAGAACGTGAAATTCCTGATAGGCTTACAACATTTATTTAAAACCATAGATAAAAGTCTAAAATTTCAAATTTGTTAACATATCTCAACTATCTGAGTTACACATTAAAAACCCCAAAAGGGGTGAAGTTACAGACATGCAACAAAGAACAGAGTAACACCCTGCCAAAAGGAATCATGGCTCACTGGGAAAAGCTTGTCTCTCCACCAAAAGCGCAGCCAACCAGTAGTATGAACACGATACCATAAACAAGAACTAAAACATCTTCAAAACATTTCCGCGTAGAGGAAAGTAGGTCCATAAGAAGCCATGATCTTACCTGGAGAAATCACAGTCAACTACCATTCGAGCATAGTATCCCCAGGATATATTACGCCTTTATAAATTATCTTGTGCATATAATTTTAGGAAAAATGGTCAGCTTAGCACATATATAAACCTATACACAGAAATACTAAATAACAAGTGGACAAACAGAGTTCTATAAGACCATACCTGAGCAAAAATGAGAAGATTCCTCCTCCGAAGGGGTTAAACCACATACCAAGAGCGCAGCTCTCGTCCTTTACAAGACTCTCCAAAGATAACGCAAAGAGGATTCCCTTGGATTCCCTCTCCAACAAAGAAATAGAAAGAGACCAAATGAGATATCCAAACATAGAACGCAAGGAGTAAAACCCTACCTCCTACATAAACTTAATTACCATGCTCGTGTAGATCCTTGACATACACTTCACATATGCCCTTCACATGGGTTGTGCAGTGAATTCCAAACTACCTCTCCACTATCATTTTAGTTGCATTCAAATGTTTCACTAAAATAAGACCAACGATTAATATTAATAGCGCATGGGTTCATCACCTAAGTCCCATGTATAGAACCCTTACGAAAACCCTTCACTATGCATGACCATGGCACAATCTTACCTTGCCCCTTTAAATTGTATGTTGGCAAGCTTAAATCCTTAACACATGGGTGAACTTAGATTATTTTATAAACTAGCCGTATACCTTAGGGCATAGAATAGGCCAATCAAAACACTTGCAGAGAAAAAATAAGAAACGATGCTAGCTTGTAAAAGTAAGTAAACTCAAGCAGCAATGGGTCTGAAATCCATCCACGGAGAAAACAACCATCTTTAAACATATTCCAACATATGACGAACAATGTAAAACAAGCATTTGAACACTTACAATAAAAGAAGACTACATCATGATTATGAGTTAGATCAAGACCAAATCAAGTTATGATGGATAATTATTATAGTGAGTTAGTTAGTCTTATTTAGATGTTATGTCAGGTTATCACCATAAACAATCATATACAAACCATTCGAATTCAAGCGAACGGAAACAATCCAAAACAATACATTGACAATAACTGAGTAGCCGACCATTCAAGAAGCAAACTAGTGAGAATACCAATATTTAACCAATGATGAAGTTAATTTATATAATTATGTACTTTACAACAGATTATGCCCTTATAATTTTTTTTAAAGGTGTATTTTTTTGGGACATTACAAGTGGTACCAGAGACCAGATTCAAATACTCGAGGCCTATGAGCTTAACTACTTAACCACTACAAAAATTTATGTTTAGTAAAACTAATAAATCTTGTATTCCTACACATTTGAATAACTTTTTTTCAGAACAAAAATTACGAATGATGAAATAGATGACAGTTAGCACAAAAACTTGAACTCACCACCTCGGGAAGAGGAGCTGATAGTAGAGTCAAATGATAGTCTCAGGACAGTCAAAGCTTTTGAACTATTGAAAATAGTACAGAGCCTGCAAGTAGAGTTTTGAAGTTTCAAAGATGATAACTTAAATGAGATACGAGAACAACCTAAGGTGAATGAAGCACTATTGCAAACCTTAACTAGAAAGAGAAACCATAGATGAACAACATACTCAGCAAATAGATCTATGGGTAAACAACACCATAGAAAGAGGACCAGTAGTCTAGAATTTAAGAAACATGAAGAGTTTCCAGAACATTTCGACTCATACAATACCTTGGGCCATGACTGTGGGGATTCTTCTGATTCTTATTCATCATCCCCTCTTAAGAAGAAACACAAGGGAGATGATATTTTGCAGGGAGAGTTTAGGAAGATCAAAGATCCAATTTTTGAAGGAGACTTAGATTTGGGAGAGAAAGATAAAGAATGGATTTTAGGGATGAACAAATACTATAAGGTAAATAAGTATTCTATCCAAGTGAAGGCTCATTTGGCCATCTACATTTTGAATGGAAAAGCGGCTCGATGGTGGCAAGATTTGTGACACACTAAGAAACTGAGTAGGACAAGACTTGGGTGGAGAACATTTAGAAAATTGTTTCAAGAGAAATACATGTCAGAAAGATTTTTCAATAAGAAAATAAAGGAATTCCATGAACTACAACTGAAATCCCTTACCATGGATGCTTTGATCAACAGATTTCTTGAACTACTACACTATGTACCCTACGTAAGGGATGAAAAGGTAAAAATACAACAGTTCTTAGGGTACCTTCCTACTTTCTATAGAGATAAAATTGAATTTGATACACCCAAGACATTGGAGGTGGCCTTATACAAGGCTAAAATCTGCTATGAACACAACCATCACCGAACTGAGAACATAAACAAGAAGAAAGAGAATATTAGAGCTTATTTAGATAACCAAAGACAAGGATTTAGACCATGTCCTTACTAAAAGCAAAACAACAATTTTCCAGCTAACCAAAGTTTCAACAAATTCGGGGTGAAGTCAAATATGCCAACATAGAGTGTTAATAAACCAACAATGGATAGAGGAGCTAGAATAGCCCTGATACCGGGAAGATGTTGGGGGTGTCAAGGACCCCATTACTAAAAATATTTCCCGAATAAAACCACTATAGTTCTAAATAATTTGCAAGAGGAAGCAACCATGGAAGACATGGCAAGAACACCGAGGATTTGTGTTTCCCTAGAAGGCATACATGTAGACTATCAATCTACCATGGTCGAAATAGAAGGTAAAATCTCAACTACACCTATTTCCATTTTAATTTACCCAGGGTATTTTCACACTTATGTTTCCCCTAGAGTTGTTGAAAATTTCAAATTAAACAAAGAGAAACATAGTAAGACATGGCTGGTACAATTGGCCACGAGTACGAAGAGAACAATTTCAGAACTTATTAAAAGTTGCAATATTGACATGAACGGTTTCCAAATTGAGGAATATTTAAACATTTTACCTTTAGGTACATACAACATACTGTTAGGCATGGATTGGCTAGAACAACACCATGTAATGATTGATTGTCTAAACAAAACTTTCATGTGCACGGATAAACAAGGAAATCAAGGAAAGGTACAAGGTATACCTAAGAAGTTCTCTTTTAGACAGATATAATCCCTACAAGTAAAAAAATGTGTAAGGAAGGGCTGCAAACTTTTCGCATTGAACATTCACAACTTGGAAAATGAGAAGGAACAAAAGTTGAAGACTTTCCTGTCCTAGTGGAGTTTAGAAATGTATTCCCAGAAGATATACCAGGGTTACCACCAAAGAGGGATTTAGACTTCTCGATAGAGCTAGTTCCCATATCGGTACCAGTTTCGAAATCCCCCTATCACATGCGTACCCTCGATTTAGTAGAACTAAAACTACAATTGCAAGAACTGATTCAGAAGGGATACATCTGACCTAGTGCATCTCCATGGGTAGCAGCTATACTTTTGGTGAAAAAGAAAGGAGGTACGATGCGGATATGCATTGGCCACCGACAACTAAACAAATTAACTATAAAGAACAAGTATCCACTTCCCAGAATAGATGATCTATTTGATTAGGTTGGAGGAGCAAGAATCTTCTCCAAAATTGACTTACGATCTAGATACCATCAAATAAGGATCTGATACGAAGACATAAACAAGTCCATTTTTAGGACACGGTATGGTCACTACGAGTTTGTTGTAATGCCCCTTGTTCTAACTAATGGACTACAAAATTTTATGTGCATGATGAACAACATTTTCAATAATTACTTGGTTAAATTTGTACTAGTTGTTAACACCGAAATTGACCCCCAAGGCTGAAAGAGGGTAATTCTGGGTAACCACTAACCAATCTTTGGCCTGTGCTACTGACCCAACACAGACAGAGAGGGCTCTCTCTAAAATATAATGAAAAGACTCGAATAATCAAGATTGTCAATAATGAAAAAGAAACACCAGCATTCACGGCCAAGATATTCAATTACAACAATTATACAGAAGATCAACTTTCTGTTTTGGAAATAAAATGATTCATGCGTAGCTTGGTTGAAAACGTATGGGATTTAGTTTGGGAAATGGAGACACCTTTTACAAACTATGAAACATCATTCACAAAGATTCTGCAAACGCATTTACAGGGGCAAGGTAGCAAGCAGCTAGTATTCAAAGGGATTTTTATTTTTGTGGAATAGAAGAGAAAAGAAACAATCCATCAATGTAAGGCATACCAAGATGAATCCTACATCAACTTTAGCAGAATATGTTGGTGAAATACTTGGAAATAACTAAGCAGAGCATAATCTCTATGAATTCCACTTAATCATTACCCTTTTTCCAAGCATGAAGGAAATAACACAAATATGGAGTTACGAAAGAGAGAAGACACAATTGCACATGGGAAAAGAGAAAATACAGACTACCAGACCAATTACACAGGAATCCCTGTCAAAACGCAGGCTTTAGCTCTGCAAACTTTATTAAAAAATCTCAAAAACTTCTTACATAGTAATTCCAAATTACCAAAAGCTTTCAACATAATATTTTCAACCCTTGTGCCTTCGATTACAAACATATTTATAGATCTCTTTGAGCTCTAGGCTTGACTCCTCTAAACCAAAGTGTTTCGCAACAGAATGACACCTCATCAAAGTTTGTTCGCCACAACTGTTTTAAAACAGAAATAGGTAGAGCTGGTCTAACCATTTCTCACAATTGCAGCTATCATCACAGAGTGGAATTATCCTTAAAGTAAAAATAGACATAGTAAAAATAAAATTTCCGGTTGGCCGTTCAATTAGCCGCCTCAAAGAATATTACACATTATATTAAAAAATTAGAAATTTCTTATGTGTCTTTCAGACCATTCAAACAAGTATTTGACAACTTCTAAAAAACATAAACAGCTACTGCAGCTGATGGAGAGTGCATCTCATATTTGCATATGCATGCACAGCATCCCAGCGTTCAACTGGAGGGAGATCACAATCTGTCATTTCCTTCACCATCACCCGGATTTCAATGTGGTCAAAGTACGAGGCTGATGGAAGCCTTTCGCCAATGGAAATTAACCTGTTCAGGATTTCAAAGTCATCTTGGATATTTTCCATCAACGTTTTACCTATGAGCAACTGCTCCATGTTTTTGAATTTCAAATGATCCATTCTCCTAGCCGAGATCTTCTTTTTGTAGTCTCTTTTGGGGAGCAGCTCTAAATTTTCATCCCAAAAAGACGGCAGCCCCATTTCATTTAACTTATCAAATGAACTCCTGAAGTCCGCTACCTCCTTCCTCATGTCTTTTGATTTAGCCTCCACGCTTTCCACCTGAGCATACTTCCTCAAAACTCTTCGAGCCGCGGCGATGGTCATGATCCAATTGCCAATGTTTAATCAGACCCTATCTTCTTCTAACAAGTCATTTAAAAAGGCCGCAGCACTTAATGTTGTTTCTTTGGGTCTTTGGGTCAAATCTTCTCTCGCGGCTACACATGCCGCCCAAGCATCACTGATCATTTTTTCCTTGACTCTTATGAATTCTAAGTAGGGCAAAAAACTCTCAGCCTCTTTATATATCTTATCCCATACCAAATGTCTACACCCTTGCATAACAGCTTGTCCTGCTACTTGGCGAGTGAGTTTCTTATTCTGTTCAATTGACTTTTTCTGCTCTTCTCGGAGGTTGTTTATCTCCTCCTCGTGCTTCTTGTTTTCATCTTCTAGTTTCCACATCCTCTCCTTTAATTCCCTTATTTCATTATCCTTCAGGCTAACATGTGACATAGCCTATGCCAGATCATTAGTACTATCTTCTTCACCACCTTGATTCGCATTGGTAGGTCGCATGTCCAGATTGGACAAGTTACTTCTTAAGTCTTCAATCTGCTTCTCTAGGCTAGTTTTCTCCTGTTTCCAATTGTCCTTTTCTCCGGCCAGCTTCAATATCTCTGCTTTGTAATCATCCAGGTCCTTAGATAAAGCCTCTTTTTGTATTTGAAATCTGGTCTCCTCGGGAGCTTGGATCAGCTGGATGTTAGGCACTTTAGCCTTCTTCTGCAAATTTGAAATTAACTTTTCTTTGTCATCCAACAACTGTTTCGTGGCTTTTCCTCCTCCATCAACCCCAACGAGTTCAATTTGTAATCTTTTTACCAGTTGTTGCAGGGCTCGGTTTTCGCTCTTTTCCTGTTTCAGCTGATTTGCCAATTTCTTTACAGCCACTTCCAAATTATCCCCCTTTAGTTCCGCTTTCACAAGATCAACATGGATGAGATCACCAATTTGTTGGTGAAAATGGATTTTGTCAGGTATGGGTATAGTATCCCACCCGAGCTTCATTTCCTTTACTTCGACATCTGTTGATATGGCCAGATTTAAGTTTTTATTCTTCTCATCTCTACTGGCTACTAGGGAAGTCCTAGCTTTGGATAGATTGCTGGCTCTTGGCATCAAATCAAACAGCTTCTGGGCTAAGGCTTGCCTAGTTTGTTTATACTGCTCGTACAAATCAGCCTTAGACCGTAATCTACTGCTTCCTTCTCCCTCCTGAACTTCCTGAAATTTATATTCTTTTATTTGAACATCGGGGATTGGGGACCCCTCATTATTGGTCTTCTCGTCATCTATCCAAACTGTCAATTCTTCCAGAAGAGTCTCCTTAGCCAACTCTTCTTCATCTAGGGAAATTAATGACTCGACCTGAATATTCCCATCAAACAACTCAGTTGGATTTATCATTCTGGGTCATTTGTCTTTGCTTCCCATCTCAGTGTCCATATCTTGTATGTCCTCCAGATCTCTCTTCCGGCCCACTTCTCCGGTGTCCGGCACCTGTTCTGTATTATTCACAACATCTGACATCATGGAGTCCCCCTCCTATACACTGGGTGTTTCGCCTATCGCAGGCTCCCATTGCAGCAGGTTCTGCCCCCCGCGTGCCCTTTTGGGCTCCTTGTGTTTGAAGGCGCTCATGTTACACTCCTTTCTTCTTTTAGAAATAATATGTAGGGGATCGTATTCAACAGCTATGTCCTTTCTGAAACGCATGAGTCTTATCATTTCCTCTATCTCCGGCAAAGCTTTCTTATTCTCCACAATAAAAGGGCCAACATTCCAGGGGTATTTTATATCTGTGCCCTTTTTGAACTACAGGAATAGGGCTTCTTCCAAGCTTAGTTTCTGCCTGATAAATTCCATGGCAAAAATTCTAAGTGTTAGAAAGGAGGGCAAGATATAGGGTTCCTTCACAAAGCCATACAACCTGATGACTGTAGCATCTTCCAAAAGGAACCAGTCCCCAATAGCTATTTCATCTTTCAACTGCATCATGGACTTCATTTCGGGCAATACTCTCGGCAGTTCCTTTCCAAAAATGACTTTATATACAGGAGGCAAAACATAGTTGAAATACTCAAATACATTGTCTAACAAAGCATTGGTCTCGAGCAAAGGACGAAAATGCGGGCTTTCCGCGTTACTGTACATAATCATCTTCATGAGTTGCGTTTGGTATCTGAAAAACCTAGTATTTGGGAAATTCTCCAACTGTACATGTATTCTGTTAGCCAAAAGTTCATCAAACTTAAGGGGCAGGATGAGTCTTGTATCGGATCTCGCTAAACAAATACTGATTCTAAAGAGTAGACTAAGCTGGACCTCGGTTACCCATTGATCATCATCTAAACCTAAGAATTGAGCCAACAGTGAGAAGACCAATTGGGAATCGTCATAAAAAAAGTTGACGTCCAAGGGGTACGACGTTTAGGCAACTTCGGACTGGGGTTTTAGGCAGGTGGCTAGGAAAGTCCGACGGCTTTCAGGGGCGATTTGGCGGAATAAGGCGACCACCAACTCTTCTGAAAAGATTTCTGACTCTTGGTACTACGGCTCGGGAATAAAAAATGAATTTATTATAACTGACGGATCTAAAACAAAGACCACTTTAGACCTAGGAGCATCCATGATTATCCTCATGGATTCGGAGTAATTCACGGAGCACCATGTCACAAACTCGGGGAAAGAGGGTAATTGGTCCAGGAAGAAGTAAATAAAGGACGACCTAAAGACCCCATGTATGTCCAAATCCTATTCATGCAGAGCATCTAACTTTGTTTTGATATCTGGGACCGAGAGCCAAAGGCGTGGGTCGAATACATCGACATCCCTATCTTCCAAGGACACCGTAGCTTTATGGCTGGTAGAAGCTTGTTCCTTTCCCATTTTATTACTTTGAAAATTCACCTTTTCAAGAGAGAGGATGGTTACAAGACCCTACCTGTCAGTTTAGAAGCTTTGAGCAGGTTTCTGGAAGTTCTGTCACCTTCGCCGTCTGCCACATGCCGAGGGACCACCAGACTTCTACAATCTTCAAGAACAAATGTCAACCCTCGCAGTTGTGTCTTATATATATAACCGTGCCAACATAACCTCGGCTCATCTTCAATTGTTGTCTTTTGATCTCCACCATTGGTTTTCTCACGTGCCTTCTTGCTATCGTCAAATCGGTAGCCCCTTTATCTCTTGATTTTCCCACCGAGTCCTCCTGGCCATCGGATCTAGTTTACTTTTCCATCCACACCGTTCTTCTTGGCCACACTTCCCCAGAAGATGGCCTCGCATGCACCCAAATGGTCCCTACCATGCTTTTACTCTTTTATGTGACGACTCGTGAAACTGACACCTGGCAGGCGGGAAAATATTATCGCATTCATCCCTCTCCTATCCGATACGCTGCTTTTGCTGCGAGGGCCATTGATGCATATCTCTACAGCCTTCCGAACCGTGGATTCTATTACCACCCTGTGCCATTGCATGTGCCTATTTTCACCCATCGCTTTTTGGTATGTCTCCTTGCGACAACGCCTACTGCTGACACCTAGCTGGCAGAGATGGTTCATCACATTCGCCTTTCCCTTATCTCCCTCGCAACTTAGCTGTGCGGTATTCCATATAAGGTCGTGGATTGGATCCCCGCGCCTAATCTACGGCGTAGATTAGCTTAGTGTTTAGCTTCACATGTTTGACCAGCGGACTATAGGCTATAAAATATGCCTCTTGCTTATTCATACCCATACTTCAACATTTTCTCATTCTTCACACCTCTGGTTCTCGTTAGATCATTTAGTCCTTCCCATTAGCATTTAGCATTGGAGCATGGAGGATATCTCAGTTTTTCCATACCAGCTACATTTCGACTCACCACTCCTTCCATTCAACTTCATATTATAGAAAATTATATAGGTGCTAACACTAGTATTCATAAACAACATACTAATTTATTCTAAAAGTGAGGAAGAACATGAAGAACATCTTAGGGCTGTATTACAAGTCCTACGAGAACAACATCTATATACTCAATTCAGTAAGTGTGACTTCTATAAATCCCAAATACAATATCTAGGACATATCATCTCTCAGAAAGGTATTATCATAGATCCATAAAAGATCAACGCTATTGAATAATGACATACACCCACTTATGTCACACACATCAGACCATTCTTAGGATTAGCAGGTTATTATAGGAATTTCATTAACAACTTCTCTTGGATTGCATGCCCTATGACATCCCTACAGAAAAAGTAGACCAAATTATTATGGACAACTAGATCCAAATAAAGTTTTAAGAAACTAAAAAAGTTATCAACTACTGCACCAATACTAAGGATTGTGGACCCCGATGGGGAATTTGTTGTTTGCATATATGAAAGCAAGGAAAGACTTGGGGGATTCCTTATGCAAAATGACTTTGCGATCTTCTATGAATCACGGAAGTTGAAGGAACACGAGAAGGACTATCCAACACATGATCTTGAGTAAGCTACCATCATCCACGCCTTGAAAATGTGGAGGCACTATCTCATGGGGAAGAAATTTCTCCTAAAAACTGACAATATGAGCTTCAAATATCTTTTTGATCAACGAGACCTAAATGCCAGGCAAGCTAGGTGGTTGGATTTCCTTAGCGAATATAATTTTGAAGTAAGATTTTGGATGCCTTAAGTTGCATGATCCATCTACTTTATGAGTTAACCGTAAGGAAAACAAGTTCTGACTTACATAACAAAATAACGACAACAAGTAAAGATGATTGTTTCTATGTCGAAATTCTCCAAAAAATACGAGAAAACATGTTATTTACACAATAAAAAGAATATAAAATAGATGAATAAGGGCTACTTTGGTCTAAATGTAGACTTTATTTTCCTGAGAGTGGAGATATCAGATCTGAAATATTGAATGAATTCCATTAGGAGCCTTATTCCGAACACCCAAGATATCAGAAAATGATATCAGCTGTAAAAAAGCACTTCTTTTGGTCAAAGTTAAAAACAAACATAGCACTATTTATTGCCAAATGCCAGGAATTTCAGTTAGTTAAAGATGAACACCAACACCCAACAGGGTTACTTCAACATTTTCCCATTCCGGAATGGAAATGGGAGGTGATTAGCATGGATTTAATCACGGGTCTGCCGAAAATCAAGAAACATAATGACTAAGTCATAGTTGTAGTAGACAAACTATCCAAAGACACACACTTTATTTTGGTAAAATCTACCTATAAATTTATTCACATCACATATATTTTCTTAAAAGAAATTTTTCGACTACACGGAATAACTAAATCTATTATCTCTGATAGAGATACAAAATTTACAAGTAAATTTTGGAGATCATTATTTTTTGTATTGGAAACACAATTAAATTTTAGTAATGCCTATCATCCACAAATGAATGGACAAACATAGCGTGTAAATCAAATACTAGAATATATGCTTAGAATGTATGTGATGAATAACCCTACCTAATGGGAAGAGCATTTACATCTTGGAGAGTTTGTGTACATCAACGGTTATGAGACATCGGCCAAGATGAGCCCATTCAAAATACTCTACGGCAGAAAATGAAGGACACTGGTAACTTGGGATAGCCCATTGGATTGGCTCATGTTAGGTGTTGATGTATTTGTAACTTCGGAAGATATTCACTTGTATATTGTATTTGTACGTTATTGTATCCCCAACGGAGATGTATTATTCCTCCGATTGGAAGTGTCGTCATTTGTACTTGCAAGTGTCGCAAGTTATATTGTAAGTGTTGTAACTTATATTTGATGGGTTATTAGACCACCTTGATGGGGTCAGCCCTGTATGAGTCATGTGGGTTAAAGGGTTATTAGACCACCCTAGTGGGGTCGACCTAGTCAATATGATGTTAAGTGGTTAATTTGGGGCCGACCTAGTTGAGTAAAGGTCAAGTGAAAGTTAAAGTATAAATAGAGAGTGCGACTCTCTCATTTGACACATTCTCTCATTCACTCACTTCGTATTAGTGAGAGAGAGGAGGAGTGAGAAAAAGTGGAGGAGGAGTAGCTGCTGCAGTCATCTACCTCTTAGGGTTTTATCTTTTTGATCTTTGTATTGGTGCTTATTCTATCTCAGGGGAAGTTGCGGGGTTTTTCACCTTCTTAGATTTCCTCGGTGAAATGTTTTGTGTCTCTTGTCTCCTGTCTCTTATGCTTGATATGTTGTACATGTTGTTCTTTGAGTTAAGATCCTAGATCATATTGAATTAAATGATGAAAAACTAACATGGTATCATAGCTAGCCTGAAGGAAGGCATGGTATGGCATTTATAACACTTGTTGCACTTGCGGCAAATTGGAAGCTATGGCTTGGTATAGTAAAAACCAACCATCGTGGCACTTTCGCTATAAATCCATTTTGGTGACGGTTCAGGTTCTAAAACTTGTACAAGTTGAATATAACATCCCCATGTACCTTGTGTCCGAAGCACAACATCTAATTCGCTGTACATTCGGTTTTATGATCGGTAAAATTTAGGGTTTTGGCCTCTTCCAGATCTCAGTCATAAACAGGTGACCTAGGAAAAAAGGTCACAACTTGGGATAGGAAGCTCCAAATGAAATTCTATAAAAAGTGAAAGTAAGAGAACAGACTGTAGTTTCACAGGTCGAGGTTTTAGAGGCCATAGTTGAAACAGTGACACGTGGAGCTCCATACAAGTTTGCTATACTGTTTAATCCCATAAACAGGTCGTGTTGTGACATTTGGCATATCTCTCTCCCAGAGAATCCATTTGAGGTCAAACTTGTGGGGTTGGAAAGATGACAGGTCAGGATACCACATGCCAAAGTTTCAGAGCCTAAGGATCTGAAATTTCCGAGATACGTCAGAAACAATATGGCATATATTTTTGTCCAAACAGATTTGGATTCTGAGCACTTTCATTTTTGGTTTGTCATTGCTGCGGGAAATTAGGGTTTCGAAAAAAGTTGAAATTTTTTGAATCTATGACAATGGCTAGATGCTCCTCAGAAAAATCGAAGTTTAGAGCAGAAGATCGAACCTTTTGGCTAGGCAGAACCCTGGGCATTATAAAACCCTAGTTCAAGATTTTGACCAGTAGATCCGAAAGTTTCATAGGCAATTTTGAGGGGTCAAATTTTGGAGATTTGAAAATTGAAGTATACCAGCTTGATTAACTTAGCAAGGTGCATCTTTTCATCCAATCAGAAGTTTGAAATTCAAATTTTGAATTTTTAGGGTTTCTTTGACAAACCCTAATCGAGCTCCAGATCCAGTTTCAACAAATCAAAGTGGATTGGGTTAATCCTAGAAGAGAATGAATTGGACACCTACATAAGTGAAGAAGTTCCAGTTTCAGAGGGAGATGAGGCTAAGGACTTACATAAGAAGATTACAATCAATCCTGACTGGTATGAATTCAAGAGATACAGGTATGTTTTGAAATCTGTTCATGATTAAGTTGATGATATGTTTCTCTTCATATTATTGAGGTTAGTACAATATTGATTAAGTTTAGATTTGTCTTATCACCCTAGTAAAA
This sequence comes from Larix kaempferi, assembly GCA_027924585.1. NCBI lineage: Eukaryota > Viridiplantae > Streptophyta > Pinopsida > Pinales > Pinaceae > Larix > Larix kaempferi. Next base: position 541,095 of record BSBM01000763.1, on the reverse strand, counting down.
GTATGAATGCATGTGAATACATTCATTGATTAGGGGTATGCCATTTATGATTGTACTAATACACTATGTTGTTGTATGAGGATGATGTTGTCCACTAACATGAAGGGTACATCAAGAAAGACAAATCAAGTGATAGATCAAGAACATATGACCATGGTGACATGAAGACAAAGAATCTACCATAGTCATGGATCACATAGAAGCTCCACTTACAAGGTATGTATAACTTGGTTCTACAATTATAAACTTATCAGATATACAGGTTTCTAGCACAAGGTCTCTAAGAGAACAAAGAAGACATTGTTTGGGTATGTTAGACAAGCATGATAATCCAAGTATGTTTTCCTATATCGAGTTAGAATCCTACTTTGTGTTAGGATCTCATATAAGTATATTTTGTATGATTAATAATGATCATTCATGAAGTTATAGGTTTGAGTAATCATGGGTTTATGCATATTATACTTCTTACTTTGATTGATGATATGGAAAACTAGAAGAGTCCTATGATCAAATACGAATATGCATGAGTAAAAGAAGTACTCCCTGAAACCTTGAATACTAATGATTGTGATAAATTACCTATGTATGAAATGATCATGACCATACATGTTTAATATTATTTAGAATCATAATGTTTTGATAGTATTGAGATTATACTAATGGATGTATGATTATGTATGAGATCTTGAGGATGACACAATGATGACACTAGTGCACACTTAAGCATGCATAGTGGTCCACGATGGATATAATTTCAAAGACAGATAATACAGGAAGCAAAGATTAAGAGGGAGCACACTCCAGTAATTCATGCAAGGAAGCAAAGATTGAGAGGGAGTCCACCCACAACTAAACAAAGATAAGTATTTGAATTGTCATATGATTACTTAAATAATGTTGTCCATTCATGTACATACTTATGTTCCTAGATTTAGGATGTATATTATGCATATTAGAAAAGTTGCATTAATGAACAAGATACTACTAATATGCAAGTAATGGGTAAGTGGCCTATGGTACTATACAACATTCCATTGCTACTTATCTAGAATGAAACCTCTTTGCTAACATGTTGGGAGTTGTGCACACTCTTAACAAATGTTCTGGTAGAGATGGAAGGCATCTAGAAAGTTACCATGTGAATATGGGATATGGATAAATGTTATATTGAAGCATTGGCTAAGATAAATGCATGAGTATATGACATATATTCCTATGTGTAAGATTTTGTTCTGAAAACTATGAGAAGCTTCTAATCATGCAATTGAATTTGACTTGTAGGAAAGATCATGTACAATCACCTACAAAAGAAGGACAACAACATTTGTTCCAGCAACGAAGTTCAAGAAAACTATCTATTGAAGCTATTGAAGAATCTGAAGTTCCCAAGATCCGTGATGCAGTAATGGAAAAATGCCATGATCGAGGAGTACCAGTCGGTCATCAAGAATGATGTCTAGCATGTGGTCCCGAGACCAGAAGGGAAGTCTGTTGTGACTTCCAAGTGGATATACAAGATTAAGCATGTTGCAGATGGTAGGCAAGGTGTGTGGCTCGTGGCTTCCCCCAGAAAGGTGAGATTGGACTGATTGCTAATACGAAGAGGAATCTTGCTACCGAGTTCGAGATGAAGGACTTGGGTATGATGCATTACTCTCTAAGTATGGAGGTGTGGTAGAGTGCAGATGGAATCTTCCTTAGATAAGGGAAGTATGCAGTAGAGATCCTGAAGCAGTTCGGGATGATGGATTGCAAGGCCATGGCCACACCTATGGCATCGAACCTAAATCTATTGTGTGATGCTTCATCAGAGTCAGTTGATGCCACGATGTATCATTAGATGATTGAGTCCTTGATGTATGTGATGATCACGAGACCAGATATTTGCTTTGCGGTGAACACCTTGAGCCAATTCCTGACAGATCCTAGACATGTTCACCTGATTACTATAAAGCATATTCTGAGGTACCTGAAGGGTACAGTTGATTATGGGCTCAAGTTTGATGTGAATCAAAAGTTTAACCTCGAGGGTTATGTTGATTTAGATTGGGCAGACAGTGCTGCAGATAGGAAGAGCACATTGATGTTAAATTTGAGCATTAATTCACAATACTCTAGGATCTTCACTGAGAGAATAACATATACAGTATATCAATGCATAACAATCACAATAAGCATGACAAGCATCACAAGAATCAAAAGCATGAGAGACAAGAGACACAGAGTTTCCGTGGGGAAAACCCTAAGGTGAAAAACCCCACAACTTCCTCAGAGATAGAGAGAGAAATGGCTCAACCAAAGTACAACCAAAATACACTTGAGATAGTCTCCTAGAAGCAGATGATCCTCCTCCTCACTAGTGCGCCACTTTCTGAGTGAGAGAGAGATGACTTTTCGAATGATCCAAACAGAGATCTCCTGATCTCTATTTATACTTAACATGTTTGCCCAGTGACCTTATGGGGCCGACTTGTCTATATAGATACATCCACAATATAATATATATTTTAGGGCCGACCCCACACATGGTGGTCTAATAACCCATCGGCAAGTACACACACTTGCGACACTTGTCAATCCACATGACAACACTTCCTTATAGAGGAATAACACATCTCTTATAAGGGTACAATAAATATATATAAAATACACAGATGAAATACATTCCGAAGTTACATATACATCAACACTCCCTCTTAACTAGGAAGGTATTTCTCGACACAGTTCTACTAGACAAGTCTTCTTCTCGGGATCATCATCATCGATGCATCATCATCATCATCGTCACTACTGCTACTATCTCAACCAATATCTGACTCTACTCATCATAGGAAGTTCTACAGAGCCAGTCCTTTTTCATACTGGATGTAGGCCCACCACCTGCAGGTCTTCATCATCACTGGCCATACTGTGGAAATCTCAGGACTTATTACATGCATCACAAAACCTTAAAAGAGTCTCTTGACTAGCAAGAACCCTAAAGAGAATATGAGGCCTTTTTCATCCTGTCCAGATCTCCAGGACTTATTACATGTGACCCCACCACAAAACCTCGAAAGAGAATCCCAGGACTGATTACGAGCACAAGGTTCAACCTATCGGATCTCCCAGGGCACAAATTACATGTGGTCACCACAAAACCTCGAAAGAGCATCCTAGGACTGATTACGAGCACAAGGCTCAACCTATCAGATCTCCCAGGGCACAAATTACATGTGGTCATGGAAAAACCTCGAAAGAGCATCCCAAGACTGATTACAAGCACACGGCTCAACCTATCGGATCTCCCAGGGCACAAATTACATGCCATAGGACAAAACCTCGAAAGAGCATCTGCCAGATATCCCAGGGCACAAATTACATGCCATAGGTAAAACCTCAAAAGACTATTTGCAGATCTCCCAGGGCACAAATTATATGTCCTCCCAAGTAAAACCTCAAAAGAGCATTTTCCAGATATCCCAGGGTACAAATTACATGCCATAGGCGAAACCTCGAAAGACTATCTGCAAATCTCCCAGGGCACAAATTACATGCTTATCTGCACAACCTGTTCCACGGCCACAGAGTATCAACCTGATACTCACCATACATCATCCTGATATACACATGATCATCCTGATCATCATCACTGCAACATCCTGCTGCATGTCATCTGGAGCAACATCCTGAAGCTCGTCATCCATGATCATCCTGATCATACAATGCATCTACTTGATGCATACCAAGTATCTACCTGATACATATCATCATACATGATCCACCTGATGATACAGTGTATCCACCTGATACAAATACAAATACATGATACATATCAACATACATGATCTACCTGATCATACAATGTATCCACCTGATACACATACAGATACATGGTCCAAGCATCCAACATGATGCATATACAAAATACATACACATGATCCAACCGATCATATCCAGCATCCAACATGATGCATACATACATATAAATGATACAACTAATCATATCCAGCATCCAACATGATGTGTACATACATATACATATAAATGATCCAACTGATCATACAAAGCAGAAACCAGAACATCATCCAGCACTTACATCCACAACCATGTGAAGGATCCTCCTTCTAACATGCTTGGAATGGCTTCAGCAAATGTGTCCATCACTTCTTCCTTGAAGTGTCATCAATCCGAAGAACACCAAGCCTCTCTCTGAAGTACTCGAGGTTCACCCTGGCTAGTGGCTTCGTCAGCACATCTGCAATCTGCTCGTCCGCCGCAACATACAGGAGCTTCACAGCTCCTCTCTGCACCATATCCCTGATATAGTGATATTTGATCTCTATGTGTTTCAACCTGTCATGAAACACTGGGTTCTTGGACAGCTTCACACAACTCTAGTTATCACAGAAGATACCAGTAGCATCCAACGGGAGATCAAATAATTCAGACAGTAGCTTCCGTAGCCATACTTCCTCACAACTAGCTGAACAGGCTGCAACATACTCTGCCTCAGCTGTACTCAGTGCTACACAGGATTGCTTCCGTCTAAACCAAGAGATCACACCTGATCCCATACTGAAGCAGCACCCAGATGTGCTCTTCCTATCTGCAGCACTGCCAGCCCAATATGAATCAACATAACCCTGCATGTTAAACTTTTGATTCGCCTCATACTTTAGCCCATAATCCACTGTACCCTTTAGGTACCTCAGAACATGCTTTACAGCAACTAGATGAACACTTCTTGGATCTGTCAGGAACTGACTCAATGTGTTCACCGCAAATAAAATATCTGGTCTCGTGTTCGTCAAGTACATCAAGGACCCAATCATCTGACTATACATAGAGACATCAACCGCTCAGATGAAGCATCACATAGAAGCTTCAGATTCGATGCCATAGGTGTGGCCATGGCCTTGCAATCCATCATCCCGGATCTCTTCAGGATATCTACTGTGTACTTCCCTTGACCAAGGAAGATCCCACCTGTACTCTCCCACACCTCCATACCTAGGAAATAATGCATCATTCCCAAATCTTTCATATCAAACTCGGCAGCAAGCTTCCTCTTAGTATCTGCAATCAATCTGTCATCTCCTGTTACAAATAAGTCATCCACATACAGGAGTAGAATCACAGGATTCCCTTCCTCAACCTTGTAGTAGAGGTTGGAATCCAGTTTACTCTTGGTAAATCCCAAATTAGATAGGAAACTGTCCATCCTACCATACCAGGTTCTGGGAGCTTGTTTCAATCCATACAAATCTTTCTTCAATCTGTACACATGTGACTCCCTGTCAGGTCTTGGGACTGCATCCCAAACATCTTCTTCATGATCGACGGATCATGGCATTCCATTTCTTCATCCCAGATCCTGGGAACTTCAATATCTTCAATATCTTCAATAGATATCTTTGTTGTTGGAACAAATGTTGTAGTCCTTTTTGTAGGTGAAGATATACAGTCTTTCCTACAAAACAAGTTAAATTGCATGATTAGAAACATCTCATAATTTTTAGAACAAATTCTTTACACATAAAGAAATATGTCATGCAGTTATCTTAGCCAATGCTTCAATATAACATTTATCCATGTTCCACAACTTTCTAGATTCCTTCCAGTCTCTACCAGAACATTGTTAAGAGTTTGCACTACTCCCAACATGTCAGCAAAGAGGTTTCATTCTAGATAAGTAGCACAGGAATGTTGTACAGTGCCATAGGCCACTTACCCATCACATGCATATTAGTAGTATACTGTTCATAAATGCAACCATTCTAATATGCACAATACATCTCCTAGGTCTAGGAACATAAGCATAATATTATTTAAACAAAAATAGGCAAGAACTGATAATTGAAATACTTATCTTTGTTTGTTTGTTGGTTGGACTCCCTCTGAGTCTTTGCTTCCTGGCAGGAGCTGCTGAAGTAGCTTCTTCTACACCTTTCTATTGTGGAATGTAGGAAGATGGTCAACTCCCTCTGAAAATCTGCATTCTTGCAGGAGCTACTGGAGTGTGCTCCCTCTTGATATTTGCTTCCTGGATTACCTGTCCTTGAACTTATATTCATCCTTGCTGACATCAATCTTCTTGAACCCTGGAAAGTATATTCTGTAAGCCTTCGAGCTTTCACTGTAACCCACAAAGATACCCTTCTTCCCTAAAGGATCTAGTTTAGTCCTCTTTTCCTTTGGGACATGAGTGTATACTGGACAACCAAATATTCTGAGATGGCTGACTTCAGGTTTCTTACCAGAAAAGACCTCTTCTGGTGTCTTGTTGTCCAATATCTTGTGGGATGTTCTGTTTTGCACATATACAATTGTTCTAGCTGCTTCTGCCCATAGATGCATAGGTAGATCCTGGTCATGCAGCATTGCCCCTGCTACTTCCATGATTGTTCTGTTCTTCTTTTCTGCAACTCCATTCTGTTGAGAATTATAAGGAGCAGTCAACTCCCTCTTAATCCCTGAATCACTACAAAGCTTTTTTTTTTAAGTCACCTGAGGTGAATTCTCCACCATTGTCGGATCTGAATGTTTTGATCTTCTTGTCAGTTTGATTCTCCATCAAGGTTTTGAATTCCTTGAATTTATCAAACACTTCATCTTTGTTCTTCAAGAAGTATACCCAAGTCTTCCTGGAGAAGTCATTAATAAATGAGACATAGTAAACATACCCACTCAGAGAACTGGATGACATAGGACCACATACATCTGAGTGGATGATTTCTAGGATGTCTTTTGCCTTGCTTTCATTGCTTGGGAAAGCCTTCTTAATGTTCTTACCTTTTGCACATCCTTTGCAAACACCTTCATGTTTGGTATTGATCTCAGGAAGACCCTCTACAGCCTTGCTTGCAATTGGAAGTGCCCTATAGTGCATCTGAGCAAGTCTTCTATGCCAAAGTTCACTTGGCTCCATGGATTCATGTACCATGGCATGTTCAGGTTGTCCCTTCAATTTATACAAACCTCCCTCTTGCTCTCCAATCACTACTGCATCATCTATGTTCCTTCCCTTTGGCCACATTAGGACTTGGCCATCCACAAATGCAACCCTCATACCTTTTGCATCCAACGCAGAGATGGAGAGTAAGTTCTTCTTGAGCCCAGGTACATAAAGGACTTCTTTCATCTTCAAAGATTTTCCAGAATCTAGATTGTAGGAGGCTTCACCACTTCCTTTTATTGGGTATTGATAATCACCCCCAAGTTTCACGTTATGGGGTGATTCATATTCAGATAGATTCACAAAAGATTCCTTAAACCCAGTCATGTGTTTGGAAGCCCCACTGTCAATCAACCAATCATTACAACGATGGGAGATAGTACCCGTGAGAGAAGAAATTAGAACATACTCTTCTTCACTTGATGAGTCATCATCACTATCACTTTCTTCCCTAGCCTTCTTCTTTGGGGGTTCATCATCTTCGGCAGCATGAGCATGATATCTTCTTTTGTTATTCTTCTTCTTCTTATTGAAGTTGTTGTTGTTGTCTTTCTTCTTCTTGGGACAATCTGAAGCAAAGTGTCCCTTCTCATTGCAATTGAAGCATCTGAGATATTTCTTATCTTTATGATAATGGTGGTGTGAGAATATTCCATTATGAGATGATTGCTTCTTGGACTTTCCTTTCCTGGCATGTGCTGTGAGAGCTTGATCTTCATTTCCCATCTTTTCTTCTCGGGCCACAAGCCTAGCTTCTTCTTAAGAGCATTCTTCCTGCAATCTGTTGAAGGAGATCAACTTCTTTCTTACACAGATTCCTTGAATAAAGGAATCCCATGACCTGGGTATGCCATTTAGAGTGGTCATCACCACTTCACCATTCTCCACCATTTCATCCACTGCTTCTAGTTGTTCCTTGATCTGGGAGACCCTTGAAAAATAAGATTGAATGGTTTCTCCATTCTGAAACTTTACTCCTTTCAATTGGTTCCGCAGGGTCATCTTCCGATTTATGTTCTTCCCTTCAAATAGCTTGGTGAAACAATCAAACATCTCCTTGGGTGTCTTTAGAGAAGACACATGGGGTATGAGATGGTCTTTGATAGAATCAGCAATGATTCTCTTTTCCTTGACCAAGTTTTTCTTATGCAATACCTTAGCCTTTTCATCCTCTGGGATAGGGATGTCTTCTTTTACATATGAGTCCAACTCATTCTCTTCCAGGATTATCCCAATCCACTTGAAATGCTGAAAACTGGATCTGGTCCCGGATTAGGGTTTGTCGGAAAAACCCTAAAAATTCAAAATGTGAATTTCAATTTTCTGAAAGGATAGAAAGATGCGCCTTGATGAGCTGATCAGCCTGGTGTATTCAGAATTTGAGATCAACAAAGCTTTACCCTTCAGATTTGCCTTTTTGTCCTCCCTGGTTCACTAGGGAGAGCCCTGAATTAGGGTTTAAGTTTCTCGGAGATCTACCCAGCCACAAATATCGATCCAAAGCTCTAAACTTCGATTTTTGCAAGGAGCTTCTAGCTATGTCTTTATATTTCAGAAATTCCTATTTTTGTGGAAACCCTAATTTTTAGGGCCAAATATGAAAATGCTCAGAATTGAATTCTGATTGGACAGGTAGATTCTCCTTGATGAGTAGAGTCAATCTACTATACTACTTTTCCAAAATATGTGGAGAGAAACCCAATAAACAAGAAACTCAAGTTTCTGTCACTGCAAAATGTCTTCTTCTCAGGTTAGCTCTGATACCATGTTAAATTTTGAGCATTAATTCACAATACTCTAGGATCTTCACTGAGGGAATAACATATTCAGTATATCAATGCATAAAAATCACAATAAGCATGACAATCATCACAAGAATCAAAAGCATGAGAGACAAGAGACACAGAGTTTCCATGGGGAAAACCCTAAGGTGAAAAACCCTACAACTTCCTCAGAGATAGAGAGAGCAATGGCTCAACCAAAGTACAACCAAAATACACTTGAGATAGTCTCCTAGAAGTAGATGATCCTCCTCCTCACTAGTCCGCCACTTTCTGAGTGAGAGAAAGATGACTTTTTGAATGATACAAATAGAGATCTCCTGATCTCTATTTATACTTAACCTGTTTTCCCAGTGACCTTATGGGGTTGACTTGTCTATCTAGATACATCCACAATATAATATATATTTTAGGGCTGACCCCACACATGGTGGTCTAGTAACCCATCGGAAAGTACACACACTTGCGACACTTGTCAATCCACATGACGACACTTCCTTATAGAGGAATAACACATCTCTTATAAGGGTACAATAAATATATATAAAATACATAGATGAAATATATTCCGAAGTTACATATACATCAACATTTGAGGTGCTACTTCAGTATGGGATCAGTTGTGATATCTTGGTTTAGCAGGAAGCAATCCTGTGTAGCACTAAGTACAGTCGAAGCAGAGTATGTCACAGCTTGTTCGACCAGTTGCGGGCTAGTATGGGTAAGGAAGCTACTGTATGATTTATTTGATCTCCAGTTGGATGCTACTTATATCTATTGCGACAACCACAGTTGTGTGAAGTTGTCATAGAACCCGGTGTTCCATGACAAGTCGAAGCATATCGAGATCAAATATGACTATATCAGGGATATGGTGCAGAGAGGAGTAGTGCAGCTCCTATATGTTGCGATGGATGAGCAGATTGCATATGTGTTGACAAAACCACTTGCTAGAGTGAAGTTCGAGTACTTCAAAAATAAGCTTGGTGTACTTCAGATCGAGGTTCCTTCCAAGAGGAAGTGATGAGTTCAGAAGACGCAGATGCACATGGGATTTTCTGACATGGTTGTAGATGTGTTCACCCATGGTCATGATGTAATTGCTGAGCCATTCTCACATGGTGGTAGATGTGTGCTCCTATGTTGGTGGTGTAAGTGTTGTATGATGTGCATCTAGGCTATGCTCTGTGGATGATGAGATGATTTGAAGAGAACAATCATGTATGATGAGCATCAGGACAATGCTCTAGTTACTGCTATGATGATGATCAGGATGATCATGTGTGATGAGCATCAAGACAATGCTCCAGATGATATGCATCAGAACGATGCTATGATGATGATCAGGATGATCATGTGTGATGAGCATCAATAAGATGCTCCAGATGATATGCATAAGGACGATGCTATGATGATGATCAGCATGATCATGTATGATGAGCATCAGGACGATGCTCCAGATGATATGCATCAGGACGATGATGCGTATGTGATCAGGGTGATCATGTGATGATGATGTGCATCAGGATGATGTACTATATGATGATGATCAGTATGATCATGAGTATTAGGATGATACTCTACGGCCATGGACAAATTGTGCAGGTAGCATAGAAAAGATCCTGGGAGATCTGATAGTCTGAGCTCGGATACTCTTTTGAGGCTTTGCTACAGGTTGGCCGTGGACAGATTGTGCAGGTAGCATAGAAAAGATCCTAGGAGATCCGATAGTCTGATCTTGGATACTCTTTTGAGGTTTTGCTATAGGTAGCATAGAAAAAATAATGGGAGATCCGATAGTCTGTGCTCGGATTCTCTTTCGAGGTTTTGCTACAGGTTGGCCGTGGACAGGTTGTGTAGGTAGCATAGAAAAGATCCTGGGAGATCCGATAGTTTGTGCTCAGATGCTCTTTTGAGGTTTTGCTACAGGTAGCCTAGAAAAGATCCTAGGAGATCCTATAGTTTGTGTTAGGATGCTCTTTCGAGGTTTTGCTACTAGAGGCATGTAATAAGTCCTGGAGATACGATAGGTTGAGCTATGTGCTCCTAAAATCCCTAGGATGCTCTTTAGAGTTCTTGCAGGTTGCAAGACACTCTTTTAAGGTTTTTCTTAACCACAGAGAAAAGATCATGGGAGATCCTATAGTCTATGCTAGGATTCTCTTTCAAGATTTTGTGGTGGTGGTCACATAGAAAAGATCCTGGGAGATCCTATAGTCTGTACTAGGATGCTCTTTCGAGGCTTTGTGACGGTCGCATGTAAAAGATCCTTGGAGATCCTATAGTCTTTGCTAGGACGCTCTTTTAGGGTATTCTTGACGCATGTAATCAGTCCCGAGGATTCTACAGTATGGACAAAGATGATGAATACCTACAGGAGGCTAGGCCTACAACCAGCATGAAAAAGGGCTAGCTCTGTAGAACTTCCTATGACGAGAAGAATTGACAGATAGCCCAGTGATCGAGATGACGAGTACAGCAGTAGTGACGATGATGCTCCGTGATCCAGTGACGATGATCCAGCTCTAGAATTGAAGACTTGTGCATATATGTATTGATGACCTGTGTCAAGAAAATATCTTCCTAGTTAAGAGGGAGTATTGATGTATTTGTAACTTCATAATATATTCACTTGTATATTGTATTTATACCTTATTGTATCCCCAATGGAGATGTATTATTCCTCCAATTGGAAGTGTCGTCATTTGTACTTGCAAGTGTCACAAGTTATATTGTAAGTGTCGTAACTTATATTGGATGGGTTATTAGACCACCATGATGGGGTCGTCCCTGTATGATTCATGTGGGTTAAAGGGTTATTATACCACCCTAGTGGGGTCGGCCCGGTCAACATTATGTTAAGTGGTTAAGTTGGGGCCGACCTAGTTGAGTAAAGGTCAAGTGAAAGTGAAAGTATAAATAGAGAGTGTGACTCTCTCATTTGACACATTCTCTCATTCACTCACTTCGCATTAGTGAAAGAGAGGAGGAGTGAGCACAAGTGGAGGAGGAGTAGCTGCTGCAGTCATATATCTCTTGGGGTTTGATCGTTGTGATCTTTGTATTGGTGCTTACTCTATCTTTGAGGAAGTTGCGGCGTTTTTCACCTTCTTGGTTTTCCCCGTTGAAATGTTTTGTGTCTCTTGTCTCTTATCTCTTATGCTTGATATGCTGTACATGTTGTTCTTTTTAAGATCCTAGATCATATTGAATTAAATGATGAAAAACTAACATTAGGGATGGATCTATTAAAATATTTAGAATAGTTGGTTACCAAGGTACAACAGAATCTAAAGGAAGCACAAGACTGACATAAAATTTATGCTAACAGAAAAGGAAAATACAAAGAGTATCAAATTGGAGAACATGTTTACTTAAAAGTAAAAGAAAAAAGGAGCTCCTTGATCTTCGAAAAATGCGGGAAGCTAAATCCCAGATTTTGTTTCCCATTTGAAATGCTGGCCAAGAAAGGCTTGGTGGCCTTTGAACTAGTGTTTCCTACACATGTGAAGTTACACAATGTTTTTCATGCATCGTTACTTAAGAAATATGTTTATGATACGGAACATGTAATTGGTTGGTCATTGTTATAGGTAGAACCCGAATGGTAATTTGTGTTGGAACCCCTTCATATACTGGAAAAGAGAGAGGTACTACTCAGAAAACAAACCATTGTCCAGCTGGAAGTGCAATGGAATCATTTCGATCCTGAAAAGGCCACATGGGAAAATGAAACCGCAATGAAAGAGGCCTACTCGTCCTTATTTCAAGGTTTCAGTTAAATTCCCTAACACCGAGACAATTTTTCCTAAGTCGGGAGGGATGTAATATCCCAAGAAAATATTACTTTTGTTTTATATTTATTTTTCTAAAAATATAATTCATTTTGATAGGTGTTGAGCAAATGAACTGTGGATAACCTAGACTGTTTATTTGGGTGTTGAGAAAGTGAGCTCTGAATAGCACCTAAACTATTTTTTAATATTGTTTTATTAAAAGATGTTGAGCAAGTGAGCTCTGGAGCATCTAAACTATTTTTACTAGTTAACTAGTGTTGAGCATAAGCTCTAGAGCACCAGGACTATTGATTTAATAGTGTTGAGAAAGTGAGCTCTGGAGCACTATTAGTTGAGTAAGTGTTGAGCAGTAATGCTCTGGAGCACTTAGACTCCTAGTGATTAATGGATGTTGAGCTGGGAGCTCTAGAGAATTAGTAATCCATTGAATTATTATTAAACTAAATTATTATTAAACTAAATTATTATTATATACTTTATTCATTTAAGCTGAGTGGAACTGCCACTCAAAGAGGTATCGATCATGCAAGAGTTTAGAATGGTCAAGTAGTTGCTAACTAATATCAACTAGATGTAAGGATACGCAAAAATCATATTTTTATTAAATAAAGATAAAATAATTTTTGAGAGTTAAAAATAAACTAAATTATTAATTAAAGATAAAAACATAACAGTCAGTGTGTCTAACAACAAAACTAAGTGATTTAAACCAAAATCCTAGAAGCCTTTCTGCATAAAATATTATAAGTAGTAGAGAGAGAAAATTTCGAGGGGAAAGTGTTTCCAAGTTCATTGGAGGGTTCGGTCGTGGATCTTTGAGCACTCATATTACCAAATTGTGTGATATTTGGTTTTTCCATGAAAGAGGACTGTGGGAATATTAGAGGAAAATATTTTAGAAGTTCCACACAAATAGATGGTAGACGGACCTTGTGACTACTCTTTGTTCGTAAAGAAGATAAAAAATTTACCTTAGGCATTCTATTTCTTTCCATGCTCGGTTCGTCTTGGGGGTGACCTGTATACATGACTCCTAGGCTCTTTTCCTTGGAATACATCCGCCAAAGTTTCAACTATGACGACGTACATTTCATGAAGGAAAATATCCCTATGAATTTCAAAGTATGCAATGAAGTAGGGCCATTTAAAGTAAGAAGCAGGACTGCTCATACAGTGGTCGAAGAGATGCTGGAAGCATTCAACTTCCCTACGAGTTTTACATGGAGGTATGATCCTAGAGGGATCATCTCTTAGAAAAGACAGTCTGCTAGAGCAGTGGCTTATCCTCATGAGCCACAACAATTATTGGATAAAATTACCAACTTGGATAGGTGGGAACAAGCTAAGTTGGCCTTGGATCCAAGGCAGGCCACTATGGAAACAATCATCCCTACTACACATCAATTAGATACTTTGGGAAAAAGGAGCACTCCTGAACAAACCTTTGATGTCGAAAAATATAAATCAGGAAGTATCGAGTCAAAGTAAAAAAGGTCCAGATCGAAAACTCTATCCAGCACAACATTACAAATTAAACCGACTCCCACATCTCTTGCACCTGTCATTTTGGAAAATTTTCCATCTGCAGTGTGGCCTCAGAAGCAGGAGACATGTTCTCAAAAAGATGCTTTGGTGACAACATCGCCTGTTAAGGCTGGACAATTTGGTTTGTATTCCAAAATTAAGGACAACAACATCGATCTCTATAAGACTCTGTTCCCAAATAAATATCTCGAGACAAGACACTAGTCCAGGATGTCTTCTCCATTATATTTGAGGCAGGGGACCTTGAAGATGGCGATTTTGGAACTGCTAGTGCCTAGAGGAAAGAAGGTACCTTCAAACCTCAATACCACTCAGGTCACGATTAATTTGGACGTGTTTCCTTCAAAATATATCATGGAGCTTCACCGAAAAATGGTTGAAGTGGTGTATAGAGATGTAATTAAGTACACTATGAGTACAAAGAAGCTACAGGTTGTAGTAAACGAACTAGAGAAGCAACTAGAAAATGAAGAATCAGCAAATAAATCCAAGAAGTTGAAGATAGTTAATTTAGAGTAGAAAATTACCAAATTGGTAAAGGTTCCAAGTGATATAACTCCAGTTCAAATCATGTTAAAAGAAAAGGATAAGGAGATTACGGGTTTGAAGAAAAATATCAATATCCCCACGATTGAGCATTCTCAAACAATTGAATTTTTAGCGATACAGTCCAAGATGGACAAGGCATTGGCTGATGGCCATACACTCAAGGAAAAGATCACTTCAATGGAAAGCAAATTAAATGAGCTCAAGAAACAGAATCAAGATACTCTACTTCAAAAGGCCACAACTTTACAATCCAGATATTCAATAGACCCTACAGTTTTAGGTCTACAGTTGGGTGGAACGTGTCCATTTCCAAGTAAGTCGGAAAGAAAATAAAGGACCGATAAGTATCTTCATGTTATTATTGTTCATTCAAAGATTATATTTTATATATTTGAATCGATCCTCTTTATATTATGTTCATGCAATATTCTAATTAAAATAAACATGATGTGATTTTATATAAATATATTATATCTACTCATAAAAATGAGATTGGGTTATTCAGTAGATTTAATCTATTTTGTGGAAATAATTCTGTTAATTTTTATATTTTCAAATATTACTTATGCAGATCTATTCTACAGGATATCATAATTTTTTTCGGAACTTACATATAATCATTGGCACAATTAGTTATCTGTGATGTATGGGTTACCTTTTAACTCCAAAATAGTGTTTACAATCTCATACCATAGTTATCAATCATATCTTAGGAGAAACCTCCTATTCTGCCTATATAGAGAGAGAATAATAGAATTGGATTCCGAGACCAAGTCCGTAAACTCTAATAGTATTTTTAATATATACTTATAAATTAAATATAGAAATCATCAAAGTTAAACAATATAGAAATAATAAACTACACCAAATAGAAATCTTAAACCAATATTTCATTATTCAAAACCATCAAATATCATAGAACATCAAATAGAGATCCAACAGTTATTTTTACCCTATGCAAAAATACAAACCAAGAATAAACTATCCTTAGTCAAACTGAAACACAAGGAGGTCTTACGTTGAGTCATGCACTTGTGTAAATCACAACAGAAGGGCCCAGTGTTGAGTTAACCTCTATGAATCTATACCACATACTGTTTCAGGTCATCAAATGAAGAAGCTGATGCTCTTAGCATGAGAGCTAGGTGTCATATAACTCTTGCAAGTCACAGACAGATCGGGTCACCCTCCAAGTGTTTGACCAGGGTTCAAATCGTGTGGAACTAATTCAAACACATAAATACCAGGTCACACTAAAGCGTTTGATGAAGGATAAAATCTTGCAAAATCCAATTTAAATACAAACAGACAGGGTCACGCTCAAGCGTTTGACCAGGGATCAAATCCCATGGAATCAACTCACAAGCTTAGAAAGAAAAAAATCTTCCCTTGAGTGTAGAATGCTTAAACCAAGAGGGATGAGCATGGGATTGATTCCCTTATACATTAAAGACTCTCACAATAATCAAAACGTTAAAACTCATATTCTTCACACTGAAATACACACATAGAGAAAATAAATGAAACACGTCAATTATAGTAGCTATTATTCTGAAAAGTCCCAACGATAGACTATAGACGCCCGAGCAAAAGCACCATGATTATGCTACAAATAAATACGAATTGAAGAGAAAACTTTAAATAAAGATAAGACCCATTTTAAATATATGGAACTTAAACAAGTGAAATTCTTCTCTCTTCAAAAACAGTATATAGACCAGAGAAATTGAAATTCCTGATAGGATTAAAACATTTATTTAAAATCATAGATAAAATTCTGAAATTGCAAAATCACTAACATATCTCAACTGTCCAAGTTACACAATAATAACCCCAAAAAGGGGCGAAGTTACAAACATGCAATGAAGAATGAAGTAACACCCTGCAAAGAGGAATCATGGATCACTAGGGCACCTTTTCCTCTCCACCAAAAGCACAGCCAACCAGTAGTATGAACACTAGACCACAAACAAGAACCAAAACATCTTCAAAAAAATTCCCTGTAGAGGAAAGCGGGTCCATAAGAAGCCATGAACTTACCCAGAGAAATCGTAGTCAACCAACATTCGAGCATAGTATACCTAGGAGATGTTACGCCTATATAAATTACCTTGCACATAGAATTTTAGGAAAAATGGCCATCTTAGCACATATATAAACCTATACACATAAATACTAAACAACAAGTGGACAAACTGAGTTATACAGGGTCATACCTGAGCAAAAGCGAGTATCACTAGACTCCTCCTCCCAAGGGGTTAAAACACAGACCAAGAGCAGAGCTCTTGTACTGTACAAGCCTCTCTGAAGATAATGCAGAGAGGAATCCCTCGACTTCCCTCTTCAACAACGAAATAAAAAAGACCAAATGAGACATCCAAACAGAGAATGAAAGGAATAAAAACCTACCTCCTGCATAAACTTAATTACCATGCCAGCGTGGAACCTTCACATACGCTTCACATATGCCCTTCACATGGGATGTTCATTGAATGCCAACCTACCTCTCAACTATCATTTAGTTGCATTCAAATGTTGCACTCAAATGAGACCAACGATTAATATTAATGGTGCATGGGTTCATCCCCTAAGTCCCATGTATAGAACCATTACTAAAACCCTTCACTATGAATGACCGTGGCACAATCTTACCTTGCCCCTTTAAATTGTATGTTGGCAAGCTTAAATCCTTAAAACATGGGTGAACTTAGGATATTTTATAAACTAGTCGTATACCTTAGGGCATAGAATAGGCCAATCAAAACACCTGCAGAGACAAAATAAGAAACGATGTTATCTTGTAAAATCTAAGTAAAATTTGGCAGCGATGGGTCCAAAATCCATCCACAGAGAAAACAACCATCTTTAAACATTTTCCAACATATGACAAACAATGTAAAACACGCATTTTAAAACTTACCGTAAAAGAAGAATCCATCATCATTATGAGTTAGATAAGGACCAAATCAAGTTACGACAGATAATAATTATAGTGATTTAGTTAGACTCCTTTAGATGTTATGTCAAGTTATTAAACCACATATACTTTGAAACAAGAACTTTATACTATGAACGAGAACTCTAGCCATTAAAACGACGACTTTTGCGAAAAACACCAAAAACACCCCCCAAATAGAAAAAGTGTTGATACTAGTATACACTATTTATTTTTTAGGGTAAAAAATAGATCCATGGCCTAAACATCCCATACTGTTGTTTACAAAAACTTTAAAATCAACCCCTAAATTGGAAAATAAAATTCTTCAAGATAAATTACAACTTTTTTGAAACTTGCATATTAAACAAAAAAAATGATAAATAATTTCACCACTCTAACCATATAAAAACAAAGAAATTATTATGCGATTCATAATGAAATAATCTATTAGACCATACAAGAACAAATGATTCATATAAATATTCAAAAACTCCTTTGGAGTTTCAATTAGAAACATCATATTCATAAAAAACATCTAAATTGCTTCATGTGAAATTATTCAAATTCATCCATGGATTCTCACACCCCATCATAATCTATATTTTCTGGAGATGAAGGACTACATGAAGATGTAGATGACCCATATTCTTCTCTATTACCAATGTGTGCACCATCTGAATCTACATCTATTTCAATCATTTCAGATGTCATATTCATTCAGGATCTACGACTTGGTTTAACAGACTCCCATATTGCAACTTACTTTTTTGGTAGCAACCTCTTGATAATCTCTATAGTCTTGGAGCGAAAAGTGTCTTTCTTTGTCAACTTGAAATCGTAAACAAGTATATCAACTTCCTCTAATTTCAAGATGTCAAGGCGGTAGCGATTTATTTTTTGACTCTTTCTTTTTCTCTTTCTGCAAACCTTTTTCTCAACCACCATATATGCCTTGTACACACCATCAAATGGGTGTGTATCTGTTGCATACCAATGTACTTCTAATGATACTACTTCTTCATTTTCTTGAGTGACCTTCATAGCTTTTGCAATCTAGAATGGATAATGTCGTGCATCATTTGTAGCCAAAACTGCAATCATGCAGCCCTCCTTGATATATTTTACTGAGCCCCCATGTAAATGTCTTTTGTCTCTCGATGCTTTGTGGATGATATTCTAGAGCCAATATACATTTCTCTTTCCTCGAGAAAACTCAACACCTCAATGTTCAACATTTTTTACCTCATTTTCATTTGATAAACTTTGTGGCCAAGCAAATGGAGACTTCAAATATATATCTCCATTTGTAGAGTTTGAAATTATGTCACTCTGATCCATGAAAAAAGACTCCCACCAAACAGAATCAACAACATCAAATCACTCATATGTATCACCGATACCAAGTAATGAAGAGTGTCCACCATCAGTTTTGGCAGCTTATTCTTGTGGTAGTATCTCAATCCTCTGTTTCACACATATTGTCATATTTTAGTTGTATCCTTAGATTTGAATTATTCAAGACTATATGAAGAAGAAGAGGAATCCAAATCATAAGCTCTATTAGTTACAACTACAGGAACTAGTGTAACATTATTTTTTAATGGGGTCTCCCTTGCCTCAAGTTATCACTATCAATTACGTTGTCACGGGCCAGTTTACTAAAGGATAGTTTAAGAAGTTTTATAAATGATTGAATTGGGATTTTTGTTTGTCCCCTAAAAAAAATTCTTCATATTTGAGGGAAATATTCCATGGAACTATCCAAGACTATGTGTTAAATAGTTCAAATGAAAGAAATTCCTTGCATCATTAAAGGGACCTCACACGAAGTTGAGGGACATTTTAGATGCAATCGTGCATTCGCAAAATGCGCTAAAATTTAGAAAATTGAAAACGCGTGCGCGTTTCTTAGAACTAGGAATGGGTGGGCTTTGAGCATGCCATGTCAATTAACATGTAGCATAGGATTCCATAACGTGCTAGTGTTATGGACACAAAAAATGCATGCGCGTTATGTACATACAAAACGCACGATCGTTTTGCATATACAAAAATTTCTTACGGGGGCGATGCCCACAGAACCCCCATTGTGCGTGTTGGGATCATAACCAAACCTGGGGTAAAAACATGACTGAAACAACATCACCTATGAAACTGGAAGATCAGGCTCCACAACCAACAAATAGATCATGGGGTTAAGGGGGGAGCAGTAGCATCCCACGTCATACCTGCAAAGGTCGTGCCCGGTGCAACGCCACACAGGATTTGAAATGTAAACATGCTTAGATGGTGAAAGAAGAGGATTGAGACCTAAATGAACATTTCATAACTCAGGAGCTACGATATGGGGATGAAATCATTTGGGCCCTGGGTCCTAAATCATTTATATATGATTTTTTTTCACACCAAAGACGACCCAAAGGGCCTCAAACATGGCTGAGTAAGGAAATAATACAAAAAAAACCCTCTCGTAAGTCCAACTTTAAAAAAAAATTGTAAGGGGCCCCTAGATTTTCCTTAGGGGTGTGTTGTGGTCACAATAGTGGGATACATGAGCCATGAGTAGGTTTTGTAAACTAAAACAAGGGATTTAATCCCTAAATGACCGAATGACCCTCTCAACCTCAAGTCCTATGAACAAAACATAAAATCCACAAAGTGAGCCATCTATAAGGTGTTTTGGAATCAAATTTGAATGCGAATTTCATTACAATGTCTTGGGAATCATCTACGAGTATTAAACAAGATCCTTTTTCAATAATATTTTCTTCTTGGGAATATGAACACCATTAGTTGTCCAATATAGATTATCCAGAACATGCTTTATGCACTGTGGATGGTTCTTGGGCCCTTAACCCTAGTCTTGGCAGAAAAACAATAGCCTCAATCCCTTGGCCATCGTTTATGGAGCGAAATAACAATCCTAGAACTGAAACATATTTTGTCTAGATCAAATGCAATGAATGCATCCTAAGACTACCATGAAAGACCATGGATATGTTGCAAGGCCTTTAACAATGTCAAAGAATGAAAACAGGTTCCTTGAGATCTTATTGAAGCATAATGAGCTCAATTTAATTCCACTTGAGACTTAATTGAAACTTCTTGACCTCAAGCGTCGTCAATAACACATAGAATCCATGTCACTAGCTTTCTACAAGGAGTCTTTTGCATATGAATTGAATATGGCTGCCATTATGATGTCTTGGGGTTCAAGGATTTATCTTGGCTCCTTAACCATGGCTAGTGGAGGGAAACAAGAGCCACCAACACTAACTCTTGCTTCTTAGGAACAAACACCATGAAAGAGTCCTTGGACCACCACATATGAAATCTATAGGGTATTAGTCAACTTCAAGTGTCTTATGTGTTCCATGACTAGGTTAGTTGTGAACCAAAAATGGGTGTCAAGGTCTGACCAAGGTATAGGTACAACAAGAAGCTCCTCAGGCCTTAAATGAAGCTTCTCAAGCTCAAGCACCATGAACAACACCTACAACTCAAGAAGCTTCTTAGGATACGATGTTGATTGCTTCTTCAAACCA
>BSBM01000763.1:447500-517500 GCA_027924585.1 Larix kaempferi | reverse complement strand
GATGATGACGATGATGAAGGGACGATGATGATGAAGATGGTAATGATGATGATGCCGATGATGAAGATGATGATGATGATGATGAAGATGAAGATGAAAAAGATGAAGATGATGGTGATGAAGATGATGATGAGTATGATGATGACAATGAATATGATGATGGAGATGCCGATAATGATGATGAAGATGAAGATTATGGTGATGAATATGATGATGATGATGATGATGATGATGATGATGATAAAGAAGAGGATGATGATGATGATCATCATCATCATTATATTCATCATCATCATCATCATCATAATCATCATCCTCATCATCGTCATCCTCATCATCATCATCATCATCATCATCATCATCATCGTCCCCATATTCATCATCACCATCATCCTCATCATCATAATCCTAATCATCATCATATTCATCATCATCATCATTATCATCATCATCATCATTATCATCATCATCATCTTCATCATCATCATCATCATCATCATCATCATCATCATCATAATCATCATCATCATCATCATCGTCATCCTCATCACCCTCTTCCTCATCGTCATCGTCATCATCATCATCAACATATTCATTATGATCTTTATTGTCATCATAATCATCATCATCATTGTCATCATCATCATAATCTTCATTGTCATCATCATCATTAGCGTCGCCATCTTCATCATCATCATAATCATCATCATCATCGTTGTCGTCGTCATGAAGATAATGATGATGATGATGATGTGATGATGATAATGAAGACGATGATGATGATGATGATGATGATGGTGATGAGGATAATGATGAGGATGATGATGATGGTGATGAGGATGATGATGAGGATGATGATAATGATGATGAAGACGTTGAAGATGATGATGATGAAGATGATGAAGATGAAGATGATGGTGATGAAGATGATGAAGATCATTATGATGATGATGATGATGATGACGATGATGATGTAATGATGATGATGATGATTATGATGATGATGATGATGATGACGATGATGATGTAATGATGATGATGATGATTATGATGATGATGATGATGATGACGATGGTGATGAGGAGGAGGATGATGATGAAGACGTTGAAGATGATGATGATGATGAAGATGATAGTTATGAAGATGTTGAAGATGATGAAGATGATGATGGTGATGATGATGATGATGATGACGATGATGATGACGATGATGATGAAGATGGTGATGAGGATGATGATGATGATGATTAAGGGACGATGATGATGAAGATGGTGATGATGATGATGTCGATGATGAAGATGATGATGATGATGATGATGATGAAGATGAAGATGACAAAGATGAATATGATGGTGATGAATATGATGATGAGGATGATGATGACGATGATGATGATGATGAATATGATGATGGGGATGACGATAATGATGATGAAAATGAAGATTATGGTGATGAATATGATGATAATGATGATGATAAAGAAGAGGATGATAATGATGTTTATGACAATCATCATGATCATCATCATTATATTCTTCATCATCATCATCATCATCCTCATCATCATCATCCTCTTCATCATCATCATCATCATCATCATCATCTTCATCATCATCATCGTCCCCATATTCATCGTCACCATCATCCTCATCATCATCATCCTAATCATCATCATCATCATCATCATCATCATCATCATCATCTTGATCATCATCATCATCATCATCATCATCATCATCTTCATCATCATCATCATCTTCATCATCATCATCATCATCATCGTCATCATCATCATCATCATCACCCTCTTCCTCATTGTCATCGTCATCATCATCAACATATTCATTACGATCTTTATCATCATGATAATCATCATCATCATCATCATAATCTTCATTGTCATCATCATCATCAACGTCGCCATCTTCATCATCATGATAATCATCATCATCATCATCATTGTCGTCATCATGAAGATGATGATGATGATGTGATGATTATAATGAAGACGACGATGAAGACGATGATGATGATGATGGTGATGAGGATGATGATGAGGATGATGAGGATGGTGATGAGGATGATGATGAGGATGATGATGATGATGATGAAGACGTTGAAGATGATGATGATGAAGATGATGAAGATGAAGATGATGGCGATGAAGATGATGAAGATGATTATGATGATTATGATGACGACGACGACGACGACGACGATGATGATGATGATGATGATGATGACGAAGATGATGATGATGATGATGATGATTATCATGATGATAATGATCATGATCACGATGATGATAATGATGATGATGATGATGATGATTAAGATGATGGTGATGGCGACCACACCAATGATGATGAAGATGATCATTGATGAAGCAGATGATGATGATGAAGATGGTGATGATGATGATGATGATGACGATGATGAATATGGTGATGAGGATGATGATGATGATGAAGATGACGACGATGATGATGAAGATGAAGATGATGAAGATGTTGATGATGATGATGAAGAATATGATGATGATGGTGATGATGATGATGATGATGGAGATGATGATGATGATGATGATGATGCTGAAGACGATGATGATGATGATGATTATGATGATGATGATGACGAATATCATCATCAACATCATCACCATCCTCATCCTCATCAACATCATCATCCTCATCTTCATCATCATCATCATCCTAATCATCCTCATCTTCATCATCATCCTCATCATCATCATCATCATCATCATCGTCATCATCATCTTCATATTCATCACCATCATCCTCATCCTCATCCTCATCCTAATCATAATCATCATCCTCATCTTCATCATCATCGTCATCCTCATCATCATCATCATCGTCTTCATCTTCATCATCATCATCATCATCATCGACATCGTCATCACCCTACCTCTAACCACACCTCCCATCTCTCTTTCTCACCCCCCTACGCTTCTCAGTAAATCCTTGAGCATTGGTTTGGGTGCTGTATAAAAGGAAAATTTTTCGGCAACCTCCGCTACAAGGTATTTCCCTTGTAGTGAGAGAGAGAGAGAGAGAGAGAGGGACATAGGTGGATAAGTGCATAGGGGGGTTACATAGACAAAGAGAGAGAGAGAGAGAGAGAGAGAGAGAGAGATAACGATTATAGAGAGAGTGAGAGGATGAGGTTTAGGGGGAGAGGGGAGCATGGTTAAGGAGATAGTAAGAGAGGGGGGAGGGGCAAGAGGGGCCTTAGGAAGAGATGTGAGGAGTGAGAGGGAAAGTGTTAGTTGTCGAGACTAATTTTCCAGTCTCATAGATGATGTTGTTTCAGTCGTGCTTGTACCCCAGGTTTGGTTATGATCCCAACACATGCAATGGGGGGTTCGGGGGCCAATGCCCCCGAAATAAATTTTTGTATATGCAAAATGCTCGCGCGTTTTGTATGTACATAACGCGTGCGCATTATGTATATACAAAATGTGCGTGCGTTTCGCATCAAAATGCACGCCAATCAAAATATTTGAATTTAAATAGAACGCACACACATTCCAGTGAACCTAATCACCCCATCCTCCTGCATCCATGTGTCAGCCACAGTTCTATGTAGTTGGTTCGGACTTACCAAACCTGTGCTATGGATTTTACTGAACCATAGCTAATTAGGCATTTCCACCATTTTTCTCGATATGCCTATTTTTCATTGCTCTCTACAACATGACATACATGACCATTATTGACAAAATTTTAGGCATAGATAGCATTTTTTATGCAGATTCCAAACATGTAATTTTTTTTAAACAATATTGAGATTTTCTATTTGTTTCCTAAATTTCTTGTTTCATCACTCCTTAAGTCAAAAAACATGTCGTTAGTGTTTATTCCGTAACTTTTTCATTTCACAACCATTTAAAAAAAAATATTGTATGCTACACTAGTAGACACCGACCTCTACATGCTATAAAAAATCCAAGTTAAAATAACTGCACTAAGACCTTCAAATGTTGCACCCACATTTGACGTACCGTTCTCGAGATTTGATCACTTACATAATTAAAAATAAATAAAAATTAAACATTTAATTTGGGAAAACTAGTGCTTTAGGTTCTATACATGTCTACCAATTTTTGTAGCCCGAAACCATCATTTAGGCACTGAAAGGCTGCACCCACAAAAACACATACCTTATCATTTGCCAAAAAAAAAAGTGAATGTTAGAAAAAATGAAGTTTGACATAGTTATGTAAATATTCAATACTTAAAATTTATATATTCGGAAACGTGACTCAATTTCCTACATTTCATATTTTTTAATCAATGCAATATATCTTGTGTAAGTATCTAAAAAAAAACCAATTAAGTTGAGGGATGCCTGATTTTTCAGTTTTCTATTGCCTCTAACGTGCCAAAAGTGACCCTCATTAGCTTGCACATGCCGTAAAGAAAGTATAGTTTGCATCACCTACTTTTGTAAGTTCCTTGTTTAGGACCATCATTGAAGCTATATGTGTGAAATAATATTGACCCATGGAAAACTTTAGGCATCCACAACTTCTCCTTATGTCCGACTTGGGTCGAGTCTACAATGTGTTTACATATTGAGTAGGATTGTTGACAGTCCAATCTTAAATTTATTGTCATCGTGTTGTGCACAAGTGCTCATTATTATGCTTGGAACGATAATTTATATAAGAATTTCTTATTCCATATTGAAGGACTCTTAAATAAATGAACTTTTCCATTAAAATTTGAAGAGTAGTTAAAATGTGAGTTTGTTGAGGAGAAGATCATTTGGGATAGCTGCTTCTCACAGTAACAAGGGCACACTGCCACTAATGGAAGTTTGCTCCTCAATCCATCTTGCTCTTGAATTCATCTATCATATCTTTTTTGAATACTACCAGTCATTTGAACTTCCCCATGCTTATCTTTGTTGTATACTAACAGGACCTACAATGCTCATAAATTATCCATCTTTGAGATATCAAATTCATTGACATATTTGGTATGCATATCAGACCCCTCCATGTTAATCTTTGACATATTGGGCTTGCATAACAGATCCTGTAGATCAATCCATTGAATGAGTTAAATACAGTGAGAATTTCATGCTTCTTGTGCTCATTGCTTTAAAAAAAATCTACAAAATACAAATATTCTTTTTGTATATGAAGTTGCAGGGTACTAGCTCAATGGTAGAGCATCTGCATTATAATGCAGAAGATTGGTGGTTCTATTCCACCGTGCCCTATCATAAATATTTGTATTTTATCAGTACTACAAAGAGGAGGTATTAAGATAATATTTGAGACAATATTTGTGTAAATTGTTCAAATTAAGACAAAAAAAACAAAAACATTATTGTGTATTGTCTTAAATATTGTCTTTAAGCGAGTGTCTTAAACTATTGTCTTAAATTATTGTCTTAAACTATTGTCTTAAATTTAAGACAATAGTTTAAGACACTCACTTAAAGACAATATTTAAGACAATGCACAATTTTTTTGTCTTAAGTTTAGACAATTTACACAAATATTGTCTCAATACCCCCCTTTGTGTAGTAGTGCGGGCATGAGGATGTATCAAAATGAGAATGAACCTCATTACCAAGATACCAATGTTTTCATACTCGGAGGTTCTTCCAACTAGAAAAACCTCAACTAGTACACAAACTACACAGTTATATATATATATATATATATCCTATTAAATTTAAATAAATCCAGATAGGCATTTTTATACTCATAGATTGTCAAATAAACCAATATATACATATATATTTAATTGCCTGCACAACATGATCCTTTGATGCGTTGGTTATTAATTCTCATGTCTACATTATTCAAGGGGAATTTAATTGCATCCATTACATCCTGAAGAGCACCAGTAGGAGATATACCTAGAAACTATATAATAAAGTGAAATGATATCATCCTCGTGTTGGATGGGCATGTTGCAGTAGTGAGTCATGTGGAGGCCCGAAGAACCTCAAAGCACACTTAAACGGTCTTGGACTGCACTGTAGTATAAGACCACAATCCCTGTAATGGTATTATTAATGACCGTTGAAATAGGCTCGATATTAGTACCATGGGAGTGTCTTATACTCACAGATTAAACTATATATATAGTACTATTACAAATATGAGTTTCCTTTATGTTATGCTTACTTTATGTGTTCAAGTTATTTTACAAAACCTACAAAAGGGCTAGTGAACTGACATTGTGACTATTATGCATGAATAATAAATACAAAAAACTTATTTTGTGTTGAGTGAATACACTCTGGATCACCTGGAATATTCTGAATTAGTGTTGAGGATAAGCTTTGGAGCATAGGGATTAATTTTATATATGTGTCGGGCATAAGCCCTGGATCACATAGACTATTATATTGAGTGTTGAGCATAAAGCTCTAGAAGCACTACAACTCACTGCGGTTACTGATGTTGAGATGGAGGCTCTAGGGCATTAGTACTCAGTTTATTATTGATTATTAGGTAGACCTGGAGCGCCTAGAAAAATAATTCCTATTCATTGTTGAGATGACACACTGAGAACGGTTTCCTACTATGCATATGTTATGCATGAGGTATGCACATATACTTACGTTATGCACTTGTTAAAAAAAAAATTAAAGTTATGCATATTTATGTTTGGATTAGGTATGTATTACATTATGTTCATGCACAACTCACGTTATGAACATTAATATTATTGCTTTCGAGGAAAAGCAAGTAGGGGATGACTAAAATTACTTAGAAAATAAATGCTATAAAGAGAATTTTGAATATATTTTATTAGATCATGATCATGTATGAATGACTGATGTGCAGGTACAGGGAATGTCAAAGTGAATCTTTGTAATAAGATCAAACTCTAGAAAGAGTTGCCATGAAAAGGCCACAACATGATTGTTGCAAGAAAAAAATATTACTTATGTTCTAATTGATTTTGGAAAAATCATATATATGCATGTCTTTTATGATAAAATGCTAGAAACAACATGTGTTGCTTGTAAAAAGTATAGGTACGAAAAATAAGAAACGTTAAAGATATTGAACAAGATGTCAAAGCAAGCAAGATGGCAGAATAATTATGTTTACAAACACAACTAAAAACTTAAGACATAGTTGGAGGGATATGAACACCGAGGACAGTGTTATTCTTAAGGGGGGAAGGATGTAATATCCCGCTTTTCTCCCTTAGAGTTTCTGCAACAAAAAGTATAATTGTGTACCCACCAACGGTGAGGAGCTCATGGAAAGAGCTCTGCAGGTAAAAATTTGTAAGTATGATTATGTTTTCCTAAGTGTTAAGTTAATTTGTAGACTTAGGACACTGAAGGCTTGACGCAACGAAACAGATGGGGTAGGGAATCCACTAGGGGGAGAGGGTGAATGGCTTGATAGCCATGAATTTTGATGACAGTGGTCATCCTAATGTCGTGTGCACTTAAAGAGAATTGAGACGTTCACTAGGAAAACATTTAAGTTTAAAAGTATGTTAATAATTAGTCTTAGCTTAGGACAGCGGAGAAAATTCTAATCATGGGAAGGCAGTAATAATCTACCTTGGCCTAACTATTTGCATAGAGATAACCCATATTGACTGTACCATTAAGTAAAACTAAGAAGTTCTCCTAAACAAGATTTGTACATTGGTCTCGACAAAATATGTTGTTAAAGTTCCTAAGTAGAAAAAGATAAATAAATTAAGTAGGACTAATTGTCCTTGATTAAAAGTAAAAGCTTTACAACTATAAAATCTTATGTACAAAAGATGAAAATATTAACTAGCAGTTAAATGCATGAGTATGCATGGATAACTCTCGGCTATTAATATTCAGTTAGCTAATTAAATAAAGATTGACTAAGTAAATCAATCAGTTAAAGCTGACTAAGTTAATGTTAGCTAAATTAAATGTCAATTAAACTAATTAAAAAAATATTGACTATGAAAATC
Organism: Larix kaempferi; assembly: GCA_027924585.1. Classification (NCBI taxonomy): domain Eukaryota; kingdom Viridiplantae; phylum Streptophyta; class Pinopsida; order Pinales; family Pinaceae; genus Larix; species Larix kaempferi. The sequence goes on along the minus strand of BSBM01000763.1, from coordinate 509,536 downwards.
AATGAGTTAAAGATTAGCTAACTAAGTTAAGGTTAGCTAATTTAAAGGATAAAGTTCAGATGTCTAATTATGTTTAAATAAGGTAAATATATAAAGTAAATTAATTACAATCAATTAAAGATCAGTTAACTGATTAACTAAAATTCGATTGAGTAAGTCGAGGAGTTAAGATTAACTAAAAATTAAATAAGTCATGTTCTAACAAGAACTTATCTTTATAGTTCAAACCTAACTTTGACTATAAAGAGGACACTGTTTTGTTTGTCAAGGGGGGTTCCTCCTCTTTCTTCTTCTTCCTCTTCGAAGGAAAGAAGGAAAAGAAAGATAAATAAAAATCGAAGGAAAGAACGAGAGCGTTAACCTTACGCCCTAGTGGATTCGTGCCCAGCTCGGGGGTGATCTCTCGGCGGGAAAACCTACGCCAGGCAAAGGTTAGTTGGAAGGGAGGAACGTTGAAGCCAAGCTTTCAGTCACCCATCCTAATTATAGAAGATAAGTTCATTTTTCTTAATTATTTTCATGCAAGGTATTTTGATTTTGTTATGCGATTAGAAGTTTAGTATTTGCCTAAATTAATTATTAGTTGTTAAAAGTTAAGGTTAGGGTTTAGTTGATTGTGAAAATTAAAATTTTGGTATCTGTCTAAATTAAATTATTGTTTAAATTAAATTTTAGTTATGTATTTTAATTAAAGCCTAGTTATTTGCTTAAATTAATTTTTTTAATTGAAATTTTTTTATTTGTTTAAATTAAAGTTTTATCTCATATATTTAGTTATTTATTTTAAAGTCTAGTTATTTGTATAAATCATTGTTTTAATTGGAATTTAATTATTTGTTTAAATTGAAGTTTAAGCTTAAGTATTAGTTTAAAATGAAGATTAGTTATTTCTTTAAGTTAAAGTAATTGTTTAAACGGTAGTTATTTAGATTGAAGTTTAAGTAGTTGTTTTAGATTGAAGTTAAGACTATCTATCTAATTGAAAGGTTCAATTATTATTGTGAAGTTTAATTAAGAAGTTGTAATTATGCATGCTTAAATAAATTCAGCAATTATAGGAAGAAAATTAGGTTAAATTGTTATTACTTGTTAGGAATATCCTTGTTATTATAGTGTAGCGGTGCTTGAGTTAAAAAGATAATTTATGAGGCGTAATTATGCAATTGCTCTGTGGATTTTGCAGTGGCAATTTAGTTCGAGTTGGTAGATAATAATGGATTCCCTTTTGGCTTATACACACTTTAAAATAGTTCAAACCCTTCGATTAAAGTTTGGGTAATTGTTGTAGAAAGTTAATTCCAGAATTTTAGAAATTTGTTTAATAATGAAAATATTTTCTATTTATGCTATACAGGGTTAATCTCTGAAATTATTCCTTTCCATTAGTGCAATCATCTGGTTAAATTGTTCCTTATAAACTATTAGTAATGGTAGGGTTCAATTCGCGGATCCTTCAGTAAAACTCCACGCCACTGGCCTTCCACGTTTTCTTCCAGATTTGCCCCGTAAATCTCGACGTGGTAACTAGATGTAATCTCGAGTGAGAACAAACTAGATATAATCAGATGTAACTAGATAATGTGGTAACTATGAGATAAACTAAACGTTAAAACCCTACACTCATTAACCGCGAGCTGCGTTAGTAGTTGATGGCTCACAAACTGGATGTCATTTTGGCAGTTGTATAGTTTTTAACTATGAGTCTCGTAGTTCCAGAACTAAACAATCTATGCGTGTTAGTTTCAATCACTCTGTGGACAACGTGTCATCTTCCCTTCTGCGTGGACTTGAATTTCTTTGCTGCGTGTCAAAGTTTGACATCTCTTATTATGATCTATTGAATGCTCTGTAAATTACTTTTCACTACGTATTAAAAACTGCATGTTAACTTCCTTATAATGCCAGTAATAAAGCATATAAAAACATAAACGCAGATTCTAATTAATATTAAATTAATCTTTCACTAATATTAAAATTATGCGTCTTTTAAATATTGCATAGTCACATAAAATTGATGGCTTAGACTAAATCTCACGCTTTGTAAAGAATGAGTGTATATAAAATATTAAATAAATGATATGGGTCATTAAAAGATATGTCACGGTTGTGCACTTAGAGAATGACGTGGACTAAATTAATAAATCATAATATGGCTATTTCATATATATATATCTATGGTTGTTTATAGGAAGAAATTGTGAATGGGGCATTCCATTCTTTATGATATACGGGTGTTATATATATTGAATTAGAGTTTTAATGAATATAATTATTTGCTTCTTAATTGAAATATAGACACTATTCTTAATGATATAAATATTATAAAATTGTTGAAAGGCAATAGATTAAGAAATAGACTTATGTGATGAAGGGAAATATTAAGTGACTCAATATATTAGAATTTTATAAGGAGGGCATGTCATTATAATAGTTATATATATTTATATCAAAGTATAGGTAATGCTGGTTAAAATAGAGGTTTTCAATATAAATTATATTAATATATTAGCTTATTATTCAAAGCATGGGAAATGCAAAAGAAAATAAAAGATTAACATGTATATCATCAACTTATGAGATATATATATATATATATATATATATGAGAATTCAAGTAAATAGTATTTATATATTATAGTTGTGGTGATATATAAACTTTGGGTTATCATTTTATGTCAATACATTGTATCAAAATGTAATATGAAGATGATTTATGTTTATATATATAATAAAGAGAAAATATTAGACTTTTAATTATGTATTATTCACTTAACTAAGAAAGAAAGGTATGCTTTATTAACACACATATATATAAATATATGTTTATGAGTTTATGTATAAATTGTATCATGAAAGTGATGTATATATTTAAATAAGGTTTATCATGGCATAGCTTGATAAAAAGATAAGGTTGTTTTATATATTTGTTAATTGGGATTACTATAAATGAATAGTTTAATTTTAAAGTATAACTTTACAAGAAAGTATTAATAAGTATTATATATTTTAGTAATGAATTAAATATAATATAACTTGCATTTGGGTGAATCCATGAAGATGGGTGTCTATTTTGGGGGGTTCCGTGAGAAAATAATTCTGAATTTTTCATGTTTTCCATCTTTGGGCGAATAAAAGTGATATTTTTGTTTGGAATTTCACTTTCCACTAAAAAACAAACTTTTAGAGAATTATGTTAGCTTGCTATCCATATTTTTTTCAATTTTTTATATTGAGATTTGATATGTCGATTCGACAAATGTTTGACAGTGTGTTCTTATAAAACGAAAGGACTACAAAATAGTCATGTTTTGTCGCACAACTAAAATCGTTGTTAAACTTGTTTTTTGCAAAAAACAAATATGCTACAACAATCTACACACAGTATACTACTGCATGACTATAAGTTTGTAGCAAATGGATCTATATACTTCTTATTATATTTATTTGAATTCAATCAATGGGGAAACCCTGTCGATTTTCAACATATATTTTGTCGCAACATTTTTCTCTCAACTGAATATAAAACTAAAAATTCTATGAATACCCTTTTGAAGTAGACACGCCAATTAACTGCACCATAGTTTTCTCAAATTTTTTCGTGGTGTATTTTTGAAGTTATGGATTTTTCATTTCACCGCATTTTGAAAGAACTGAAACTAGACTTGACACCTGTTAAGAAAACAAACAATTACAAATATCAGATCTTACCTATACATAAAGAAATCTATATATTTGGAAAGTAGATTCAATAACGAAACTAATGGTATCAAGTCCGACAGTCGCCTTACAGTGTAACAGATCATTTTTACCTTCCGAAAATGGAGAAACCTGAAAACTGTGAGTGGCAATCAGATTTTCAGGTTTCAGAGGTTATTCGGCCGAATAATTATTCGGCCAAATAATGATTTTCCGTAACGGTGACGTCAATTTAACGTTTGGTTATTCGGCCGAATAACCAAACGTAAAAAAAACACGTCGGCCGAAAAAAAAAAAAAAAAAAAAAAAAAAAAAAAAAAAAAAAAAAAAAAAAAAAAAAAAAAAAAAAAAAAAAAAACTAAATACTTCGATTAATTTCGCACATTTCAATTTCGCATACTTTTCGGTCAGAATATTTTGGAAGGGATTTTCTAAGGAGCTTATTTTGCAAAGAGAGTTTTTTTTATGAGGTATTTCTTTTCTTACTTCTTTCAAAAGAATACATTGAAAGAATTTTTTTGCAAAAGGAGTTTTTATTCCAAGTTTTTTGCACTTCTTATTTCTTTGCAATGAGTTTTTTTCCAAGGATTTTTTAAGGAGCATTTCTTTGTAAAGAAAGTTTTTTTTATGAAATATTTTTTTCAAGCTATTTGCACTTTTCATTTCTTTGCAATGATTTATTTTTCCAAGGGTTTTCTAAAAAGTTTTTTTGTAAAGAGAGTTTTTTTTTATGAAGTATTCTTTTTGTTACTTCTTTCTAAGAAATACATTGAAAGATTATTTTTCTAAGACATTTTTGCAAAATAAATTTTTATTCCAAGCTTTTATACTTCTTAGTTCTTTGCAATAGGTTTTTATTCCAAGTTATTTTTTCAAAGGAATTGTCTTTTTCTTTCTTATTTTTTCAAGTGATTTTTTCAAATGACTTTTTTCAAAGTTTTTTTTTATAAATATTTTTGCAATAAACGTTTCTTTCCTTCTTATTTCTTTGAAAATGGGTTTTTTCAAAGTCTCCCAAGCTATTTTTGCAAAAAAATTATTTTGTTGCAAAGGTTTTTACAAAGAATATTTTTTTTTCGAGTGGATTTACAAAGAAGATTTATTTAGAAAGTGTTCTTATTCTTTTCCAATGGGTTTTTCAGCAAATGTTTCTTTCCAAAGTGTGCATTTACAAAGTTTTTATTCCAAGGCATTTTTGCAAATAAGATTTTATTTCAAGTTATTTTTACAAAGAAGATATATTTTTCCTTCGTATTTATTTGAAAAGGGATTTTTTCAAAGTCTCCCATAGTTATTTTTGCAAAAAAGTTATTTCGTTGCAAAGGTTTTTACAAAATCTTTTTCCGAGATATTTTTTCAAAGAAGATTTATTTTGAAAGTGTTCTTATTCTTTTCCAATGGAATTTTTTCAAAGGTGATTTATTGTCGAAGAGTTCTTATTTCATTCAAAGAAGGTTCTTCAAAAGACTCAAGTACAAGATTTTGATAAGGTGAAGTAAATTTCAGTTCATGTGTTCATAAATTTTGTAACTGTTTTTAAATATTCATTTTGTTTATTTACAATAAAATGATGATCTTCTTTAATTTATCATTTATAGATTAAACAATCATGGGCAGTAAGAGAAACCGTCAAAGAAAATATGATCGTAAACGTGTTGATGATGATGATAATAGAGAAAAGAAAAAAATTAAATATCACGCCAACAAAGCAAGCCTTGCAGAAACGCAAGCAACGATTATTGAAGATACAAATACAGTTTTACATGATAATGTCGATGAAAAAGAAATTGAAAATAGAGTACAAGAGGAACAAATTGAAGTTGAAGAAACCATTGTTGAGGATGCAAATAGTGATTTACATACTAATGTCGATGAAGTCAATGTTGAAGATCGAGTTGAAGAACCAAAAATTGGACCAGGTATGTATATATCGAATGTATTTTCCAAATTGATTTTTTATAATAAATTGTATTTTTGGATGCATGTTTTAAATTAAATTTATCTTGATGTGTAGGTACTTTCACCATTGATGATGAAACGTTAGAAAACGTTGATTGCAATAAATATGGAAAAAAAATACCCATACACGCTGCACGATATCGGGCTCAAAAAATTTATGATGATGTTCTGAAGAATTATTCAGCAACAGGACAAGCACAAATTTTGAGATGTTTATTAGTGACCAAGAAGTTAGAAGATGCTACATCATTATTGGGTATTCACAAGGCGACCAAAGAGTCGAAATTAAAACATAATGTGATAGAAAATATAGGTGATGCAATAAAAAAGTTTGGAAAATCTAGGAAGAAAGACATTAGTGCTGCACGAAGAGCAATTCATACAGCAATTATTTCGACTAGTACTAAACAAAAACGTTTGACAACACAGCTAGCAAAAGCAGTTGGAACCTCGAGAAAGACATTATACAGACATAGCAAATTCAGAATGCAAATAGATGAAAATGATGAGCTTGCTTGCTGGGCAATTATTTGTAGACAGCCCTACAAAAATAGAATGGGGGCAGGGGTTAAAGATATTGTACGGGAATATTGGTTGACACATGCTCGAGTTTCACCAAATTCAAGAGATGTAATACGACAAAGAGTATCACGAGGAGTATATGTAAGCAGTCCAAAACATATAATGGATATGACACAAGTACAATTGTTCAATAAATTCAAGGAAGATCATCGTGGAATTAATGTGTCAATCACTACATTTGTGCAACTAAAACCATGGTATGTTAGACCTATTACTATCCGTGACACATGTTGTTGTCGTTATCATGTGCAATTCCAATTATATTACGACACATTTCTTGAATTTGGTAAAATGTTTTGGACAAATTCACCGCCTCCGCCTACAATACGTGAATTCATATCTCAAACCCTATGTGAGAGAAATCACGATGAAGTATTTTATAATAAAAAATGTGTCAATGGAAAACATTGTAATCGTTGTGGAAATTTGGTTTTATACCACAATAAATATCCTATCGATACTGATGATCACTCATTGTCAAATGTCACCGTTGATTGGAAAAGATATGAATACATTACAAGTACTAGTGATGTACATTCCAAAAGGATTGATTTGCGAGAAGATAAAATAGGTGTGGCATATTTTCTCAAGAAATTCGAAAGTGAAATTTATAAATACACCAAGCATTCACATAGAGCACGATGGCAAGACCTTCAATTCAAACAATCTCGTGAAATTTTTCCACCAGGAACAATTTTGTCAGTGGTTGACTTTGCAGAAAATTATACATTTGCTGCACAAAAAGAGATACAGAGTGAATACTATCATTCTGACCAAGTTTCAATATTCGTCCATGTTTTATATAGACATTCTCAACAGGATGTTGATGGCATTGAAAGCACGTGTGACAATCGAGATGTGATTAAAGAATATCACTTTTATATCAGCGACGATCGTACACACAAAACGCATTTTGTTCAACATTGTATTGAAAGTATTTTCTACAATTCACTAAAGGAACGTAACATTAAATTCAATGAGCATTGGATATGGTCAGATGGATGTGCCGGACAATTTAAATCTTCGCGATCATTTTATTGGTTATGTCGACTTCATAAAGCATTGAACATTAAACATCACTGGAATTTCTTTGAAATTGGTGATGGAAAAGGTGAACATGATGGTGCAGGACCATGCGTAAAAAGAGCACTTCGAAGATGGCAAATGAACCATAGTTCTGCACGATTCCATTCAGCTGCAGAGGTTGTCCAATGGTGTAAATCACATCTAAACCATGATTATAATCAACAATCAAAAAATGTGCGCAGGTATGTACACACAAATGTTTTAATTTATATTTTATAGTCAATTTAAAAAAAAGTATATGTACCTAACATCAAAATTTGTCATTTGTTTACTAGGTTTTTTTGGCATGTTGGGATCCAAGATATAAATAGATCGATACCCTACGACGCTAGCACCATACAAGGGACTAGAGATTTTCACTCTATTCAAACAAAAGCCTTCCAAAACATTTATGCATTTGACAGTAGAAAGCAATCATGCTTTTGCCATATTTGCATTGAAAATATTGAATCTACAGAATTTTGTGAAAACATAACGAACAACTACGTGAAACATTGGAAACACACAGAAATTAATCCTAAAGGAAAAATGCCACTAGCAAGCATAGAAGAATTAGAATCAGAAGATATAGCAATATCATCTGATGGCGACAGAATTTCAGATCTCGTTAGAGAAGGTAATGATCAATGTCGATTATTCATTCTTGTCATTCACTTTATACACACATGTATATTAGTCAATTTAGTTGAACTAAAAATCCTGACATCAATTGTAATTTGCACAGGAGACGTTTTTGTTGTTATTGCACCTGTCGACAACGACGAAAATGTGAAGTATTATTTGATGCGATGCACTGAAGGAAAAATGAAGTTATTGGAAGACTACAATGACAACGGATATACATACGAAAGAGGATCCATCATTTTAAAGGGCTATTTTTTTCAGCAAACTCATATGACTCAAAATTATGTCTACTTTCAGGATTATGAACCTGATGTCATATGTTGTCAATATAGCCATTTAGTATGTGCATCTCGAATAAAATTGGTTCAAGTTCCATCGAAAAAACAATTAAAAAATAAAAAATGGAAACTGTCCAAATATGACCATGAACGGATAATTGAAGACGGCATTCCATTGCGATGTTTTTAAAACTATATATTTAAAATTAATAGATCAATGGTTTTGTCTATGTCATTGTCGAATGTGTACACTATATTTTTTTATTTTTATGTTTATGATCTTGAAAAGAACTATAATATAAAAGTTTAAATAATCGTATTCTAGTATGCTGAAATTTGAATTAAAAAATTATTTGATATTGAAAACTTCAATGTGTAAAATTTTTGACTTAATTCTGTTTGAAATACTTTATTCGGGTCCCCATATGTCTATTAGACCACTTAAGGGATGAGATAACGGATCTGTGGTTTTCGCCACTCTCCGCCCCGAATCTTTAATTTAAAATATCGCTTGTATAAAATTATTTCGTAACGAACACCTGAATATATAAAATTTTTGTCTTAATTCTGTCTGAAATACTTCATTCACGTGGACCCATATGTCTATTAGACCAATTAAATGATGAGATCTAACGAATCTGTAATTGTCGCCACTCTCCGCCCCAAATCTTTAATTTAAAATATTGCTTGTGTAAATTCATATAACTAAAATCATGGCAAATGAAGATAACGATTATTTGATTTTTAATCACAAGAAAAAATTCCAGGATTGTGAAGCTTATGCTAAATTAGAGAAATGATTATTTATAACAAATCGATGAAAATTCATCAAAATTGTTGTTAAAAATCATTGCTCTAATTTAACACAAACTTCACAATCCTGTAATCTTCGCTTATGATTAAAAAACAAAAAACCGTTATCCCCATTTGCCATGATTTCAGCTGCATCAAATGTACCTGAACATTGAAAATAAATTTATTATTAATTAAAAATCCATATATCAAAATTTGAACAAATAATATTTATTTTTCAAACTTCCTAAAATTTGAACAAGTAACATGTGTTCCCTTTAAAGATAAGATTTATGTGTTCTTACCATTCATTTTAAACTTCCTAATTCATCCATATTTTTATTAAAACTTATATAACATTCATAATCTTCATAACATTCCTCAGTTCCATAACATTCCTAAACTTTCTTATTTCATCCATATTTCTATCATTCCTAAAACTTCATAGCATTCAAAGTTAACATTCATGTTCTTAAATTTCATTTTTAAACTTTCTAATTCATCCATATTTCCATCAAAACTTCACACATTTGTAAACTTTCTAGTTCATATCCATTTTTCTATCAAAACTTCTAACATTCATAAACTTCTTAGCATTTAAAGATAAGATTCATGTGTTCTTAACATTCATTTTAAACTTCCTAATTCATCCATATTTTTATCAAAACTTATATAACATTCATAATCTTCTTAACAAATTCCTAAGTTTCATAACATTCCTAAATTTTCTTATTTCATCCATATTTCTATCATTTGAACTTTCTATCAAAACTTCTAACTTAATATATTCAAATCTTAACATTCATTCATGTTTCAATCAAAAGTTCATCATTTATGATCTTTAAACCTATGTTCATCCATAACATTTCTTAAACTTCATAATATTCAAGAATGTCATGTCCTTAACATCCATTTTTACATATTCTAAACCTTTAATTCAGACAAAATATGTCAAATAAAATAAACTAGATCATTTTTAAACCAAGATTCGCAAAATATGTAAATTCAAAAAACATGTATATAATCTTCAAAAAAATACTCACGAACATATGCATGTTCAATGTACCCACATATATATATATATCTAGTCTAAAAATAAATCTTCTCAACATGTCCAAAACAAATGTTTCCAATCTAGATGCATATCAACAACAAAAAAATTGTCCACCATGCTATAAAAATAAAATGTCCACCATGCTATCCTCCACTCGGACCTCCCCCTCCACTCGAACCTCCCCCTAGACTCAACCCACCCTGCAACATGTGTAAAATAAAATTATGAATATCATTTAAATTATTTAAACTATATTCAGAAAATTAAAATATTAAACTTATATATCAAAAAACAATTCAAATATTAACAATATTACATCAAATTCTCCAAATGCTTGTCCACCACCATCCTCCAAAGGAGTTTTTCCTTTGCCTCCAAAAGATTTGAGAGAACCAAGCTGCAACATATATAAAATCAATTTATAAAGATCTCATAAATCTAAATCCATAAAAAATAAAATATTAAAACAATAAACAAAATTAAAGCACTCAACGAAATTACCTCTCTACCAATATCTGCTCCATTAAGCAAAGAACCTATATCTCCCCCCTAAAATTTAAGTTGTATTAATAAATAAAACATAATGCAAACCAAAAAAATTACTATGCCAATTAACTTAAAACTAAAACAAAAAGATTAAAAAACATTAGCTCACAATAGATGGTAAATCATTTATAAAGTTCGTATCTAAAGAAACCTGCACGTATAAGTCAAATTAACAATAAGATGCATAGTTAAATTAACATTCAAAAAATAATAATATATATATATATATATCAAATTCAAACATAATTACAAATATGTTAATAATAAATATGTACCTCTCTCTCTAGATTTTCACTAGTTGAAATGTGGAAAGAATGTTCGTTCATCAATCTCGAAAACTGCAACCAATTTAAACATTTACATAATGTACCTATTACTTTACATCAAAAAACATAATTTATCATTCATATAATGTAACAAAAAAAATCAATTCAAAATAAATAAAATATTTAATTAAGATCAAGTCATATCATAGTCAACAAACCTCTCCCAAACTTGATGTGTCATTGGATATCACATTTGCCGCTAGGTCTCGACAAACCTTCGCATATGCCCTGAGATCTTCAATGCTCATTCCATCTATCTCATCATCAGTTTTGTAAACAAACTTTTGACGAATAGCAGAACGAGCCCTTTCTCGAACCAATCCCACATCCACTCCGACTAATGCTGACGATAAACCATCGCCAACAAAATTCCTTGCAATTGTCCCAAGTTGATATGTGGGCTCTATCTCTGATTTTAATGCCACCAACCTAGGTGGACGAGATATCTGGGGTGGAGGTCGAAGAGTTGCAGGATCTCTAAATGCACCTTCTCGATCATATATTCGACCCTTTCCAACTCCATAAAATTTTGAATGAACATCGGTATAGTCTAGCTTCATATTTAAAAAAAATCAGCATAAAAAAATCTAGCAAAATATTGTGAAACCTCATCGTTCCACGGAAATCGACCATAGGCTGCAAGAAACCGATCATAAAGTAGATGTGCAAGATGAGGATGCTTGAAATATTTCACTTTCAACATTTCTTTTTTCAGACCTTCTTTGAAATTAAACATTGATTTGGCCTGTTCTTTTGTCACTCTTTCCTTCACAACATTCCATTTGTCTGGACCCATCAATTGTTCCCTTCGCCTTCGCATCAAATCTACAAAACCATCTGGAGTTGGTCCGAGATTCTCATATGCCTGAATGAAGTTTTGCAATGATCCCAAGACAATCTCCAAACTTTGTTTACTCTCTAGAGGGAGATCCATAGTAGACAAATCATTTGCCAACTTTTCATAGTGGGATCTACATCTTTCAAGAGTCATTTGATGATCACCCCCTTCCCATGGAAGCTCCCGAGGTAAGTCAGATGGATATGTTGTAATGGGTGTACAACCCTCAGTTAATTCAACATATTGAGTCCTAGCTCGACCATCGCCACCTTGGGTAGAATGGTGAGCCTCTTGAGAACCTTGCTCTGTACCCTCATCCGTCTCCCTTTCTTGCTCTGCTTCCCTCCCTATAGAATTACAAACATCTTCAAAACCATGCTCTGCTTCAAATGAAAAAAAAGTCTTATTTAAACACAAATACAAATTTTGCACACACAAAAAAACAATTTGCATATAAATGTTAAAAGATCAATATTCATATACCAATAGAGGGTCGAGATCGACGTTCTCCCACAGAAGATATAGGGGAATCATTTGTACCCCTTTCACCTCGTCGATGCGAACTATACAATAAATTAGAATCCCGAGGAGAAGTTGACAACCTCCGATTATCACTCGTAACACCAACCCCAGAAGTTTGTGAAGACCTCCTATGTTTTTGCCTCAAAGAATCCTCTCTTTCCATTTGATATATAATTCCTACACTTAAACACAAATATCAACTAATTACATATTCAAATCCTACATCTTAATTCTATGAATTCTAAAACCTAACTACTAAAGAAACTAAGTTACTTAACAAGGACCTAGATTTACCTAACTAATCATCTAATAGTTCTCAAAAAGAGTATAGCTAATATTGTTAGATGTGTGACGAATTCATGTACCAGTTTTCTAAGTGTTTTTGGTGTTTAAAATGAATGGAACCAATATAGTTAGGTACTAAGTGAAGGGTTGATTTCTTTATGTCAAAGAATGAGTTCATGAAATTGTTTTAACTTCTAAACTCAATCTTAAATTAATAACTTAATTGATATTTTAATACCTAAAACATAAATTACATATTCAAATATTTTCATTATTGCACAAAATAAAGTAAAAATTGACAATTCATGTATTACGTTTTGAGTTGAAATGTTTTCCAAATTTGCCTTTTTTGATGACGATTTTCAGCTTCTTAAATTAATAATTTAATCAAAACATTTTAATACTCAAAACATAAATTACATCTACAACTATTCTCATTATTCCATTGAATAAATTTTTTTTTACCGTTCTTAGTATTATGTTTGGAGTTAAATGACATGTTTAACAATTGACCATGTTCGACAATAGTCTTCAATTTCAATCTGATAACAGTAACGATTCTTGGTATTATGTTCTCCAAGTTTGCCATGTTGCAAACAAAGGAAAACATAATACCAGAATCGCCACCCTTACAAAAATAAAACTCAAGACCATTGTGGGATAAGATCACCTAATCTGGTTCATAAAATGACTGACTATTATTGTTCAATTGCATGAAACTTACTATAGTACATCTAAATTAAAGCCTATTCATGCCTATAGTTTCGTTGTACCTAAAGTCCATTTAAAGTTTTGTTGTATCAAAAATAGAGTTTAGTTGTCATAGAACTTATATATTGATCTATGCACTCTGTAAACATAGACAGAGTTCATGAACTCAGTCCATGTCCATGTTGACAGATTTCATGAACTCTGTCCTCGTCCATTTCAACAGAGTTCATGAACTCTGTCCATGTCCATGTTGACAAAGATCATGAATAAAACAAGCCTTTAAATAAATAGGATATGTCCTCTACAAACAAAATTAGTGTCCTACTTCTATTTTCATTTCTTAGCACATGCAAATCCAACAATTTAAAAAAAACAACTAACTGGACACTAACAATATTTCTCTCTATATTTAAATTTAAATCATTTTCCACAGACAATTTAGCCATTGTACGAAAACTCTACCCATTTGGACAGAGTCCATGGACTCTGTCCAAATGGACAGAGTGCATTAACTCTGCCCATTTGGACAGAGTGCATGGACTCTGCCCATTTGGACAGAGTCCATGGACTCTGCCCAAATGGACAGAGTCCATGGTCTCTGCAAAATTTTGGAGAGACTCCATGCACACAGCCGAAACGAAAAGCAAACAAAACGATTAAATGCAAGAAGAATGCAGACAAATTTGACAAATAAGTTCTACTTACCTTTTCAGACGCAGCCGAAACGAAAGCAGGCTTGAAATCTAGCCGAAGAGAGCCCAGAGACGATTTTGAATCAGCCGAAACAGAACAAACGAAGTAGACAGAAATGAAACCCTGCGAACACAACAACAACTTCAATAAGAAAACCTGCAACAAACATTGCAACTTCAATAACAAACTTAAAGACAGAAAAACATAATTTCAGAAGGAAAATAAGAACAGTTTTACCTCTACAAACGGTGCCGATATGTCGCCACCGACAGCACCTCAGCGATGTTCGAACATCCACAGCATTACACCGGACGCAGACTCCACACTATCGCTTTCAACGGCCGAAACATAAAATCGAACACGCAGGAGAGGCTAAACCTCAATCACATGCAGATGGCTAAACTAGAAGGTGGCGGACAAACGAAAGACGAGGCGGGATGGGGCAGCAAAACTCCAGCTAGGACGAATCGGAAAGCATACACGCAGCATGGCGGATGGACGACACACGGCCACGACGAATCGGATGGCGGAAAAGGGACAGAGCAGACCGTCGACGCGGAGGTAGGACCACCATCAGCGCCGGGGGGGTCCACGAGATCACGGGAAAGTGACAAGAAATGGCCGCGACCGAGATTTTATGCAGAATAATTGTTCGGCCGAATCATTGTTCGGCCGAATACTTATTCGGCCGAATAATTGTTCGGCCGAACAATTATTCAGCCAAACAACTGAATACAGCGCCGTGACTTTCCTCCGTCCGGCTAAACCTTGGCACATACATCGAGGCCACCATTAGGTCTAACGGTGGCCCGTTAACTGTTATTCGGCCGAATAAATACTAAGTTATTCGGCCGAATAATTAAACTTATTCGGCCGAACAATTAAATTATTCGGTCGAACAATTAAACTTATTCGGCCGAATAACCTCCGCTATAGTTCTTCGCCCGCCGATTCTCACCAAAGTGTTACCCACCTTCGCGTTTCCACCCATAAAGAAGAGGGGAAAATACTTACTTAATGAATTATAAAATATGTGTTGTAGTCGAAATACATTATGAGGATGTTTAAGAAAATATTAGACTTTTTATTTTGTGAAGAGATCGTGGCTTATAAGTATGTGTTATAAAGAATAAGTAATGGATTTTCTAAAGCTTTTATTTAAAGACATCAATGTTCTTTTAAAATGGAAATGTTTCTCACTTTATTTAATACATATATTCTATCAAAATATGATCTATGACATACCTTATATTTTGGAGAGTTATGTTTAAACTATCCATTATGAAGATCAAGAGATGAGATATGGACTATGTCTTATATCTATGAATTATTGTGGCATCAACAAGTGTGTTCGATGTATGGTTAAAAGAAAGTTAAAAGTAATGTTTAGGATATTGTATTCATTAGGTGGATGAATGATGTATATATTTGCAAAAGATAAATAAAGAAATGAAGGTATGAAGACTATGAAACACTTAGATTTATACATGTTTATTTTTATATGGATGTCTAATATATCATTTCAATAGTTGATACATCATAAAGTTGAAATGATTTTATTTGTTAGTATATATTATAAGATGATATGCTAAATTCAATTAATGGGAAAATAGAACTCTCGAGATGTAAAACCAGGAGAGCGTCAAGCTACTTCCCAGTGTTGAAATTAATAAATATAAAGAGAATATCAAGGAATTTATTTAGTGATTGAAGTTGATCGTAACTTGCGACAATACCAAGACCCTTAAGAAATTTTTTTTTAGGGTGTATTTTGAAAAACATTACAACCCCAAACCCGAGACACCCAAAAGCATAACTCCAAAACAATTGGTGAATGAAGATCTGAAATGTATCAAAGAAGGAGGAAAGTAGTCAACTAACGCCTTAATTTAGTATATTTGCTTACTTAATGTGTTTTATTACCCAAAGTGATGGTTGATACATCTTGATTTGGTATGCTTGATTAAATTTTGTTTTTACACCTAGCCTGGATGATGACCGACAAATCTAAATTAGATGTGTTCTTGTATTCGTATTGGTTTCTTACACATCCCAAGTCCATGCAATGGTATTGTATCACAAGTTCTACATAACGTATTTTAACTTGAGAGCTATTCAGAATGGAAGGGAAAGATTAGGACATTGGAGACATTTTGACCCTTATTCAAATCTGACCTCAAGAGTCTACTACATGTTGAACCATACTTCAGTAACTCTATAGTGATGCGGAAGTGCGTAAGGCTACTACTATTGAGGACTCACTAAAATTCCCATCACTATTGATGTAATCCATGCTATTCAGCGGTTTCCACGGGATGAATAGGACACCACGGATGTGTGTGTGACTTGGTCCTCAGCAGAGAAAGGTATGTGCACTGGTGAGGAGTTAGATTTGTGCCTGGGATACGACACGAAATCTAAGAACTAGGGCTATTACATATCCTCCATTAACCATCTACCGAACAGCATGGCATCACATCCATTTTTGCAACTATGACATGCTACTAATGCAGATCCTAGGCAAAAACCACCATGTTATGAGTTACAGGTTGCAAGTGATAGTGACTAGATATAAAGTTGAGCATCTTCACACACGAAGTATGCGGTTGCTAAAGGCTCTAGGAATCACATGAGGTATGAAATTGAGATTTGATTCATTGGTTCTTTGGGATCAATCCATTATGTTCCTCATTAATCTGCAAACTTGTAAAGCAATAAGAAGACATGGAGCTATATAAAAAAAACTAGGAAACACCTACACTGATCAATCGAGCTTGGATAATTTTTGTTTTAAACGCAAAACAAACTCACTTTTTACACAGATTGATAATAGAACAGTTTAGTAGTTAGTATCTAAACTATGAAAACTATTAGTTTGTTGAATATTGTTTTTCCTAGAGTTCCTACAGTTTACCTAAAAACCCAAAGGTGTGCTTGAACCACTACTCTGATACCAGAATATAAGACCAAAAACTTACAGAAATTCAAATACTATCATCACAAGTAAAGAACTTCATACCAAGCAAAATATAGTTTTACAAATTAAATTATGCTCCATAGAATTTACAATTTTTGCATCATTAACACTAAATACAACCATAAAATGATTATATTCCCAAGACCTAATTGTTTTCTAATGCAAATGCAAGTACACCTAAACAAATAGAAATAGAGCATGATAAACAAGAACACATATCTGGAATCGTAAGTTAAACTTACATATGCATGTTTGAAGCAATAAGGACCTTTCTGTAGCAACTCTTTAAGAAAATCATGTGTGGGAAACCACTCTCCTCCCAACCAACCCCTTAGTCAAGGACAAATTGTAGCATCCCAAGAGTTTTACCCCTACGTAAATTAATAATAAATCTGCATGTAAATATGTTTGGAGACTTGGACCTATAAATGATGCAAGGCATCATGGACAAATAACATTTTATGAGACACAACAAGAAAACCCATCTTTTAGCACCACAAGTTAGCACCACTCATAGTTTGTGGTGTAAATGTGGTGGTATTAACACCACTTACATTTTTATGGTGTTAAAGTGATGTTATTAGCACCATTTATATTTTGTGCTATTAAGGTGGTGGTATTAGCACCACTTATATTTTGGGGTGTTATTATGGTGTTATATTTGTTAATATTATTGGAAATTGAGTTTTACCTTTATGAGAAATGCCATGTTGGCAAGTACCATAAAGTGGTGTTAAGCTATTATTTTCCACATGGACATGTACAAGTAGGATTTATTTATGTGGATTTGCACCATAAACAAATTCAAAAACAATTATTTTGAAAATAACTCAATTCAATATTTTTTTTTTTCAACAATTAAAATAAATAATCAAAGATTAATTTATGAGTTTTGGCACCACACTTACAAGAAATTCAAATATTTATATTTAGAATATTTAAGCAAATACATTCATGTGATTCATTTATGAGGCTTTACACCAATGTTCAAAAAAAAATATTTGGAAAACAATTCAATCCAATCATTCATTTTTTATATTATTTAAACAAATAAATACAATTAACAAATAAATAAAAACAACTATTTTTAATTTATTACTATTACAAAGTAGTAATAAAAATTATTTGAATTTAAATTTGTTTATTAGTTTTGAGATATTTTTATCTTCTTAAATTTCTTGATGGAAATTAGTATTATTATTAGGTTTTTAGCACAAGACATGGGTCTTAGATCCATGGATATGGTGAATGGAGAAAACCTCTACCTAGGGCCTTAGAAAAAGCTTTTAGGAATCTAGGACCAAGAAAGACACCACAAAGGTGCCCACACATATTCCTAAGTGTATTCTTGGCCTCTAAGTATGGGAATTCACACTATTATTTGGTGCTAAGATCATATTTGTCACATGGACATGTACAAAAAGGATTTAATTAAGATGATTTGCACCATAAACACAACACCATCACAAATAATTATTTTGTAATAACTTAATTCAATTTTTTTCATTCAAATAAATGTTCATGATTAATTTATGAGGTTTTAAACCACAATCAGAACACATTCAATTATTTGATTTTATACTATTTAAACCAATAAGCTCACATGATTCATTTATGAGGTTCTGCACCACAAACACAACAAGTTCACAAAGAATTATTTTGTAACTAGTTCAATTCGACTATTCATTTTTAATATTATTCAAGCAAATAAATCCCTATGATTCTTAAAATTGATAAATAATTAAAGAAATCCATTTTTAATTTAATACTGTTATAAAATATTAATAAAAGTGATTTGAATTAAGATTTCATTATTTGATAGGGTATATTTTTATTGATATTAGCAAATTTCTTAATGGATATTAGTATCATTACTAGGTTTGTGCACAAGGCATGGGTCTCAAATCCTTGGAGATGTTCGAAGGAGGAAACCTCTTCCTTGGGCCCTAAATGAAGCTTTTAGGAATCTAAGACCAAGAAATATGGTCAACACACATATATTCCTAAAAAAATTCTTAACATCTATGTGTGGATATTGATTTTATTATAAGGTTTTGATCACTAGTGATAGGTCTATCGTCCCTCGACCTCGTTAAGAGAAGAAACCTAGGCCTTAGCCTAAATGAAGCTTCTAGGAATGTAGGGATAATAATGATTTGTCCAGCCAACAAAAATGAATTTTTGAGAAGATCTATGTCCTTATAATAGGGATAATGGGGGGAATTGGAGGAACTAAAACTAGGTATAAGTCTTTAGGGCATAGAGATGATTACGGAAGGAAACCCGGGCCTTGGACCTTAGAGAAAAACTTTAGGAATATAAGATTAGCAAGTATACTTTGAAGCACCACATAATGCCTCCTAAGGGTTTCCTTGGCCTAATATTGAGGGTATTAATGTAAGTAAGAGGTTGTTTTTAAGCACTATATATGGGTGTTTAGGCCCTTAACATGTTTGAGGGAGGAAACCTAGGCCTTAGTCCCTAGTAAAATATTTTGTGCATCCAAGGAAAAATACAACAGCTCGAACCACTAGACATGACATATTGGGGTTATTATTTACCTCTAAGTAAGGAAATAAACACCATTATGATTTTTTTTCTAGTATACACCAGTCTCAAGTTTTTGTATAATGGCATAGGAGGAAACTTGGGCCTTAAACCCTAAGGGAAGATTTCAACCGCACCCATGAAATCCAAACACTATCCTTGGCATCTGAGCATTCATATAAGTGACACTAGGTATATGAACCTTAGACATAGTCATGGGAGGAATTACAAGAACTATGCCCTAAAGGATGGTTTTAGGTAGATCGAACTAATAACAATGACTTAAACTATCACCTAGGAGATCATCCAATGTATAGGATATCATTATTCTCAAAGTGGGATATGGGTGGTTTTTTGTACTAGCAATGGGTCTTAATAAACAGCTGGGAAGAAATTGAAATAAGTATACCCTAATATAATATTAATGAGTTAATGGGAAATGATCAAAACCATGAACCATAACATACACCCTTTAAAGTTGATATTTGACATAATAGTTGGATATGAGCATAATCAAGAGTTTTTGCGTAGAGGGATGGATCTCAAGGCCTAGACTGGAGTCATAAAATTAAAGCAAGAGCCTTATGTAGGTGTCCCAATGCCTTCATAATTATACTACAAGGAAGATGACCATGAATTTATCTTTAAAGAAACCATTAAGGCATCAAAATCCATTGAGACACTATGTATCTAGGTCTTATGGTCTTTTAGCCTTAGATAAGATCAATGGAGGAGACCTAAATATCGACCACTAAAGGAATCTTCTAGCCATCCAGGGCTAAGAAGGTTTCCTCCACCAACAACACATGGCCTCTTGAGAGTATCATCAGGATATGATTGAGTATGTTGGTGTCATTAGGTGGTTTTGAGCAGTATGTACATGTTTTGGGGTCTTGAGAGTGATGTTCTAGGGAAGAAGACCATGCCTTTAGCCCTACAGAAATCGTTGAGGCATCCAAATCCATGAATTATAATGCCTCAAAGAACCATGCATGACTTCATAGGGGTATCCATTGTACTGTATATATAAGTCTTGTAGCCTTAGGGCCTTCAACATGGTTAGTGGAGTATACCTTAACCTTCGCCCTAAAGGAAGCTTGTAACCGTATAGGGGTAAGAAGTTTGCCTCCACCAACCATACACAATCTCCTGATTGTATAATTGGCCTATGATTCAGGATGTTGTTATAGTTAGGTGGTGTTAAGTAGCATGCACATGTCTTAAGCCCTTGGGAATTATGTTCCATGGAAGAAGACCATATTTTTGGCCCTAAATAAATAATTGAGGTAGCTAAAGCCATGAACACTACCTAAAAGCACCTTTGATTACTTCGTAGGGGTATCTATGGTGCCATGTATCTACGTCATGTGGCCTTGGGGCCTTACACATGGTTAGTGGAGGAGACCTCAATCTCGAGCTCTAAATGATTCTTATATCCATCTAAGGCTAAGAAGATTGACTCCAATAAAAGCACATGGACTCTTGAGGTTATCATTGGCCTATGATTGATTATGTCATTGTCATTATGTGGTTTTAAGTAGTATCTACATGTCTTAGGGCCTTGGGAATTATGTTATAGGGAAAAAACCATGCCTTTGTCCTTAAAGAAACAATTGGGGCATCTAGAGTGATTAACAATGCCTAGATCATCGTGCATGGCCTTGCATGGATATCCATGCCACTATGTTTCCATGTCTTGGGGCCTTGGGGCCTTGGACATGGTCAAGGGAGGAGACTTGAACCTCTATCCATAAAGGAACCTTATAGCCATCCAATTCTAAGAAGATCACCTCAACCAACCACACATGGCTTGCTGAGGGTATCATTGTCATATGATTAAGGATGTTAATGGAATTATGTGGTTTTGAGAAGTATGTAGGTGTCTTAGGACATCAAGAATGATGCACTAGAGAAGAATACCATGCATTTGTCCATAAATAAACCACTGAGGAATCTAGAACCATGAACAATGCCTCAAAGCACTATGCATGACTTTGCAAGGGTATCCATTGCGCTTTGTATCTAGGTCTTAGGGCCTTGAGGTCTTCAACATGGTCAATGGAAGAAATTTGAACCTTGGACCTTAAAGAAATATTTTATCCATCCAAGGCTAAGAAGGTTTCCTCCACCAACTAAACATGGCCTCCTGAGGGTGTCATTAGCCTGTGATTAAGGATGACAATTCCATTAAGTGGGTTTGAAAAATATGTATGTGTCTCATTTCCCCGAGAATGACATTATAGGGTAAATACCATGCGTTTGGCCCTAAGAAACCATTGAGTCATCCAAAACCATGAACAACTCCTTAAAGCACCATGTGTGACTTTCCAATGGTATCCATGGAATTATGTATCCAAGTCTTGGGGAATTGGGGGATTGGACATGGTCATGGGAGGAGGCATGAAGCTTAATCCCTAAAGGAATCTTATGGCAATCTAGGGATAAGAAGGTGTTGATGCATTTGTAACTTTGGAAGATATTCACTTGTATATTGTATTTGTACTTTATTATATCCCCAACGGATATGTATTATTCCTCCGATTGGAAGGGTCGTCAGTTGTACTTGCAAGTGTCGCAAGTTATATTGTAAGTGTCGTAACTTATACTTGATGGGTTATTAGACCACCTTGATGGGGTCATCCCTGTATGAGTCATGTGGGTTAAAGGGTTATTAGACCACCCTACTGGGGGTCAACCCAGTCAACATTATGTTAAATGGTTAAGTTGGGTCCGACCTAGTTAGAGTTAAAAGGAAAGTCAATTTAGTGTATAAATAGAGAGTGTGTCTCTCTCATTTCACACATTCCATTATTCACTCACTTCGCATTAGTGAGAGAAGAGGAGAGTGCGCAAAAGTGGAGGAGGAGCATGCTGCTGAATATATCTATCTCTTGTATTGATGCTTATTCTATCTCTGAGGAAGTTGCGGGGTTTTTCACCTTCTTGGTTTTCCCCGGTCAAATGTTTTCTGTCTCTTGTCTCTTGTCTCTTATGCTTGATATGTTGTACATGTTATTCGTTCAGTTAAGATCCTAGAGCTATTGAATTAACTGATGAAAAACTAACATGGTATCAGAGCTATCCTGAAGGAAGGCATGGTATAGCATTTACGAGACTTGTTGCACTTGTGACAAATCGGAAGTTAGGGCTTGATATAGCAAAAACTAGTCATTGTGGAACTTTCTCTATAAATACATTTTGGAAAAGGTTCAGGTTCGAAAACTTCTACAAGTCGTAGATAACATCTCCATGTACATTATGTCCGAAGCACAACATCTGATTCATTGTACTTTGTTATTTATGATCTGTACAAGTTAGGGTTTCTACCTCTTCCAGATCTCAGTCATAAACAGGTGACCTAGGAAAAAAGGTCACAAATTGGGCTAGGAAGCTCCAAATGAAATTCTGTAAAAAGTGACAGTAAGAGCACGGACTGTAGTTTCTAAGATAAGTTTTTCAGAGGTCGAAGTTGAAATAGTGACATGAGGAATGCTGTACAAATTCTCTCTCCTGTTTTATCCCATAAATAGGTCATGTTGCGACACTTGGCATAACTCTCTCTCAGAGAATCCAATTGAGGTCAGACCTATGGGGTTGGAAATATGACAGGTGAGGATATGACAAACCAAAGTTTTAGACCCTGTGGAATTGTAATTTCAGAGATGTAACAGAAACAATCAGGTGCATATTTCTGTCAAAACAGAATTTGATTATGAGCACCTTCATTCTTGGCTTGTCTCTGCTACGGGAATTTAGGGCTTCGGAGAAAGTTGGAATTTTTTGAATCGGAGTCCACAGTTGAATGATCCTCATAAAAATCAAAATTTAGAGACCAAGATCAAATTTTTTGGTTTGGAAGAAGGCCAGGCTTGATCAAACCCTAGTTCCAGATTTTGATCGGAAAGGTGGAAAACTAGGGCTTCTGCAAAAGTTGGAATTTTTGAAATCTGTGACCACGGCTGGAATCTCCTTAGAAAAATTGAAGTTTAGGACACAAGATCGAACCTTTTGGATGGGAAGAAGACTGGTCTTTATCAAACCCTAGTTCAGGATCTTGTCTAGAAAATTTGAAAGTTTCAAAGGCAATTTTGAGGGGTCAAAGTTTGCAGTTTTCAAAATTGAAGTATACCAGCTTGATCAGCTCAGCAAGGCACATCTTTTCATCCAATTAGAAGTTTGAAATTCAAAGTTTGAATTTTTAGGGTTTCTTTGACAAACCCTAATCCAACTCCAGATCCAGTTTCAGCAAATCAAAGTGGATTGGGTTAATCCTAGAAGAGAATGAATTGGACACCTGCATAAGTGGAAAAGTTCCAGTCTCAAAGGGAGATTAGGCTAAGACCTTACATAAGAATGCTACAAGCAATCTCGACAGGTATGACTTGAGGAGATATAGGTATGTTCATGATTAAGTTTATGATATGTTTGTCTTCATACTATTTAGGTTAGTACAATCTTGATTAATGTTAGACTTGTCTTATTATCCTAGTAAAAGTATGAATGCATGTGAATGATAGAATACATTCATTGATTAGGGTTATGACACTTATGATTGTACTAATGCACTGTGGTGTTGTATGAGGATGATATTGTCTACTAACATGGAAGGTACATTAAGAAAGACAAATCAATTTCTAGATTAAGAACATATGACCATGGTGACATGAATACAGAGACTCGTCCATAGTCATGGATCACATAGAAGCTCTACTTATGAGGTATGTATAATTTTGGTTCTACAATGGTTAACTTATGAGTTATACAGGTTACTAGCACAAGTCTTTGAAGAAGAACAAAAAGACATTATATGGGTATTTTAGACACAACTAGCAAGCATGATAATCTAGGTATGTTTTTCCTATATCAAGTTAGAATCCTACCTTGTGTTAGGATCTTATACTTTTGTATGAATGATTATTCTTGAAGTTAAAGTAATCAATAGTTTATGCATATTATGTTTCTTACTTTGACTTATGATATGAGTAACCAGAAGAGTCCTATGGTCAAAGAAGAATACGCATGAGTAAAAGAAGTCTTCCCTGAAACCTTGAATACTAATGCTTATTACCTATGTGTGAAATGATCATGACCATAGATGTTAAGAGTATTTAGGATCATAATGTTTTGATAAGTATTTAGTTTATACTAATATATGTATGGTTATGTATGAGATCTTGAGGATGATACAATGATGACACTAGTACACACTTAAGCATGCATAGTGGTCCAGGATGGATATAAGTTCAAGGACAGATAATCCAAGAAGCAAAGATCAAGAGGGAGCACACTCCAGTAGTTCCTGCAAGGAAGCAAAGATTGAGAGGGAGTCCACCCAACAACTAAACAAAGATAAGTATTTGAATTATCATTTCCTGTTACTTAAATGATGTTGTCCAGTCATGTACCGTTACTTATGTTCCTAGATTTAGGATATGTATTATGCATATTAGAAAAGTTGCATTAATGAACAAGCTACTACTAATATGCAAGTAATGGGTAAGTGGCCTATGGTACTGTACAACATTCCATTGCTACTTATCTAGAATGAAACCTCTTTGCTAACATGTTGTGAGTTTTGCACACTCTTAACAATGTTCTAGTAGAGATGGAAGGCATCTAGAAAGTTACGAGATATGGATAAATGTTGTATTGAAGCATTGGCTAAGATAATTGCATGACTGTATGACATATATCTTTATGTGTAAGAATTTGTTCTGAAATCTATGAGAAGTTTCTAATCATGCAATTGAATTTGACTTGTAGGAAAGATCATGTACAATCACCTACAAAAGAAGGACTACAACATTTGTTACAGCAAACGAAGTTCAAAGAAAACTATCTATTGAAGATATTGAAGAATATGAAGTTCCCAGGATCTGGGATGCAGTAATGGAAGAATGCTATGATCGAGGAATACCAGTCGATCATAAAGAATGATGTCTGGGATGTTGTCCCGAGACTAGAAGGGAATTCTGTTGTGACTTCCAAATGGATCTATAAAGATCAAGCATGATGCAGATGGTAGCATAGAAAAATACAAGGCAAGGTTTGTAGCTCGTGGCTTCTCCCAGAAAGAGGGAATGGATTATGAAGAGACTTTTTCTCTTGTAGCCAGGTACACTTCCATCAGAATAGTACTTGCTCTAGCTGCAGTGATGAAGTGAAAGATACACCAGATGGATATGGTGTAGTCAAAGAGGAAGTGTATGTGGAGCAGCCACTCGGGTTTGAGACACATTACAGGGAGTCATATGTGTGTAGATTGAAGAAATCCTTGTATGGCTTGAAGAAATATCCTAGGACTTGGTATGGTAGGATAGATAGATTTCTATCTATTTTGGGCTTTACCAAGAGTAAAGCGGATTCCAACCTTTACTACAAGGTTGAGGAAGGAAATCCAGTGATACTACTTTTGTATGTGGATGACCTGTTTGTTACAGGTGAGGATAGATTGATTGTTGATACAAAGAGGAAGCTTGCTACCGACTTCGAGATGAAGGACTTAGGGATGATGCACTACTTTCTAGGCATGGAGGTGTGGCAGAGTGCAGATGGAATCTTCCTTGGAAAAGGGAAGTATGCAGTAGAGATCCTGAAGCGGTTCGGGATGATGGACTGCAAGGACATGGCCACACCTATGGAATCGAACTTGAAGCTTATGTGTGATGCTTCATTTGATCCGGTTGATGTCACGGTGTATCATCACATGATTGGGTCCTTGATGTACCTGACGAACATGAGACCAGATATTTGCTTTGCGGTGAACACATTGATCCAGTTCTTGACGGATCCCAGAGGTGTTCTCCTGGTTGTTTTAAAGCATATTCAGAGGTACCTGAAGGGTACAATTGATTATGGGCTCAAGTATGATATGAATCAAAAGTTTAACCTGGAGGGTTATGTTGATTCAGATTAGGCAGGAAGTGCTGCAAATAGGAAGAGCACTTCTGGGTGTTGCTTTAGTATGGGATTAGGTGTGATCTCTTTGTTTAGAAGGAAGCGGTCATGCGTAGCACTAAGTACAGCCGAAGAAGAGTATGTCATAGCTTGTTCGGCTAGTTATGAGGCGGTATGGCTGAGGAAGCTATTGTCTGAGTTATTTGATGTCCCGTTGGATGCTACCTGTATCTAGTGTGACAACCATAGTTGTGTGAATTTTTTTGAGAACCCGGTGTTCCCTGATAGGTCGAAGCACATCGAGATCAAATATCACTATATCAGGGATATGGTGTAGAGAGGAGCAATGAAGCTCCTGTATGTTGCGATGGATGAGCAGGTTGCAGATGTGTTGACGAAACCACTAGCCAGAGTGAAGTTTGAATACTTCAGAGAGAGGCTTGGTGTTCTTTAGATTGAATATACTTCGAGGAAGAAGTGACGGGACACATCTGAAGGATCCATTCCAAGCATGGTGATAGGAGGATCCTTCCCATGGCTGTGGATGTAAGCGCTGTGTGATGAACATCAAGATGATGCTCCAGTTACTACTTTGGATATTCATCAGTTGGATGCTTTGTATGATCAGGTGGATCATGTATGTTGATATGCATCAGTTGGATGCTTTGTATGATTAGTTGGATCATGTATGATGATATGCATCAAGACGATGCAGTGACGATGATCAGGATGATCACGCGATGATGATATGCATCAGGACGATGCAGTGACGATGGTTAGGATGATCATGCGATGATGATATGCATCAGGACAATGATCAGGATGATCATGCGATGATGACACACATTAGGACGATGCAGTGACGATGATCAGGTTGATCATGTGATGATGTACATCAGGATGATGTATGGTGAGTATCAGGTTGATACTCCGTGGCCGTGGACATGTTGTGCAAGATAAGCATATAATAATGCCCTCGGAGATTTGCAGATACTCTTTCGAGGTTTTTCCTATCGCATATAATAGCGCCCTGGGATATCTGGATAATGCTCTTTCGAGGTTTTGCTTGGGAGGACATATAATAGCGCCCTGGGATATTTGTAGATACTCTTTCGAGGTTTTTCCTATGGCATGTAATAGCACCTTGGGATATCTGGCAGATGCTCTTTTGAGGTTTTGTCCTATCACATATAATAGTGCCCTGGGAGATTTGATAGGTTGAGCAGTACGCTCGTAATCAGCCCTGGGATGCTCCTTTGAGGTTTTTCCATGACCACATGTAATATCGCCATGAGAGATCTGATAGGTTGAGCAGTATGCTCGTAATCAGTCCTGGGATTCTCTTTCGAGGTTTTATGGTGACCACATGTAATAGTGCCCTGGGAGATCCAATAGGTTGAGCAGTATACTCGTAATCAGTCCTAGGATACTCTTTCGAGGTTTTGTGGTGGGGTCACATGTAATAGCACCTTGGGAGATCTTGCTGATCGTGCTTAGGCACATAAAGGATCCTGGGATACTCTTTCAAGGTTTTGTGCGCACGTAATAAGTTCAAAGGATTCCAACATATGGTCAGTGATGATGAATACCTACAGGAGGCTAGGCCTACATCCAGGATGAAAAAGGGTTGGCTCTGTAGAACTTCCTATGACAAGAAGAATTCAGAGATAGCCCAGTGATCGAGATGTCAAGTACAGCAATAGTGATGATGATGATGCTCCGTGATCTAGTGACGATGATCCAGCTCAAGAATTGAAGACTTGTGCCTATATGTATTGATGACTTGTGTTAAGAGAATACCTTCCTAGTTAAGAGGGAGTGTTGATGCATTTGTAACTTCAGAAGATATTCACTTGTATATTGTATTTGTACTTTATTGTATCCCCAACGGAGATGTATTATTCCTCTGATTGGAAGTGTCGTCAGTTGTACTTGCAAGTGTCGCAAGTTATATTGTAAGTGTCGTAACTTATACTTGATGGGTTATTAGACCACCTTGATGGGGTAGGCCCTGTATGAGTCATGTGAGTTAAATGGTTATTAGACCACCCTAGTGGGGGGTCAGCCCAGTCAACACTATGTTAAGTGGTTAAGTTGGGGTCGACCTAGTTAGAGTTAAAAGGAAAGTCAAGTTAGTGTATAAATAGAGAGTGTGTCTCTCTCATTTCACACATTCCATTATTCACTCACTTCGCATTAGTGAGAGAAGAGGAGGGTGCGCACAAGTGGAGGAGGAGCTACATGCTACTGAAGATATATATCTCTTGGGTTTGATCATGGTGATCCTTGTATTGATGCTTATTCTATCTCTGAGGAAGTTGCGGGTTTTTTCACCTTCTTGGTTTTCCCTAGTGAAATGTTTTGTCTTTTGTCTCTTGTCTCTTATGCTTGATATGCTGTACATGTTATTCGTTCAGTTAAGATCCTAGATCTATTGAATTAAATGATGAAAAGCTAACAAAAGGTTCTATCCACCAACAACACATGGACTTTCGAGGGTCATTGGCCTATGATTGAGGATGTTAGTGACATTAGGGTGTTTTGAGGAGTATGTACATGTCTCAAGGTGTTGGGAATGAATTTTTAGGGAGGAATAGCATGCAACCTAAATAAATCATTGAGGATTACACAACCATGAAAAATGCCTCAGAGAACCACACATGACTTTGAAGGTGTATCCATGGCACTGTGTATCTAGGTCTTGTGGCCTTAGGGAATTTGACATGGTCAATGAAAGAGACCTAAACATAGGGCCCTAAAGGAAGCTCCTAGCCATCTGTGTCTAAGAAGAATTCCTTCACCAACCACATATGGCCTCTTGAGGGTATCATTGGTCTATGGTTGGTGATTTTAATTCCAATAGTTGGCTTTGATCATTAGACACATGTCTCAGGGCCCTGCGAACAACACTCTATAGAAGAGGACCATGCCTTTAACCCTAAAGAAACCATTTAGGAATACAAAGCCATAAATAATGCGAGAAAGAACCACACATGACTTCATAATGTATCCATGGCACTATGAATCCAAGTCATTAGGACTTGGGGCATTTGACATGGTTAAGGGAGGAGACCTGAACCTTGGGCACTAAAGGAATCTTCTATCCATCCAAGGATAAGAAGGATACGTCAACCAACAACACATATCCTCCTAAAGGTAAAATTGCATTATGATTGAGTATCTTAGTACAATTATATATTTTGAGTAATATCTGCTTGCGTCAAGGCCTTGAGAACGATATTCTAAGGAAGAAGACTATGCATTTGGCTAAGGAGGCGGTCTCCATCTAAGGCTAAGGAGGTGGTCTCAGCAACCACACATGGCCGCTTGCACGACCGCTTGAGTGTATTATTAGCCTATGATTTAGGATGTCGATGACAACAAGTTGTTTTGAGTATTATATAGAGTCTTAGGGCCTTGGAAATGATGTTCTAGGGAAGAATACCATGTCTTTTTCCCTAAAGAAACTATCGAGGCATTCAAAGCCATGAACAGTGCTTCAAACCACCATGCACAAATTTGGAGTGGTATCTATAGTGCTATGTATTTGGATCTTGTGGCCTTAGGGCCTTATACATGGTTAGTGGAGGAGACCTAAACCTCAAGATCTAAAGGAATATTCTAAGCATCTAGAACTAAGTAGTTTTCCTCCACTGACCACACATGGCTTATTGAAGGTATCATTGGCCTATGATTCAGGATGTTGGTGCCATTAGGTGGTTTGAGAATTATGAAGGTGTCCTATAGCCTTTGGAATGGAATTATATGGATGGAGACCATACCTTTGGCTCTAAAGAAACTAGTGAGCTATCTAGATCCATGCACAATGCCTCAAATAACTACGTATGACTTTGCATGGGTATCCACGGTGCTATGTATCTAGGCCTTGTGGTCTTAGCACCTTGGACATGGTAATTGGTGAGATCTCATAATGGATACCTAATAAGGGCAGTTGGACTAAGAGCCTACTTTAATTATCAAACCAGGGGACGTACAAACTTTAGAGGTGCAGGCACTATATGTGCTCTCTAGGATAGTCTTTGTCGAAGTTGGGTGTTTGTATCTAATTTTTTTAAAGAGTTTCCTAAAAATGATTCAATAAAGTAAAAAAGGATTGTTTAATCTATGGAGGTGAAATTCCTATACTAAGAAATTTAAGTATTGAAAGCAGGAAATCTGTGTCTAAGAAATCAAATGCAGGAAACAATAAGCATATCTTTAAGAATTAACTTTGCTGAAAGCAGTAAAAATTATACTATGGAATTGAATACTGAAAACATAACATATCTATTCTATAGTAATTAAAGCTTGATCTATAACTTAAGGACTAATCGGATGCATAAAACTCAACGTGTGATCTAACATAATCTAATGATAAGCTAAATTCGGAATGCCATTATCTAATGCTGCAATTTTGATAAAAACATTAACGAGTGAATGCCATCATGTAACCAATAAATACTGAAAGAAATCAATCTCTATGAGCAGTTCTAATTATGAAATGAGTACATAGGCTTAAGATCTAGATCGTTGCTTCAGAAGTAAATGCAAGGAATGCTGCTACAGGACTACAGACACAGCATTACCGAACTACAGAGTGCGTTATAGCGAACTATGGAATCAAAAAAGTTCAACTGCTATAGACATCAGATCGTGCGATTTAAAGACTATTTCAAATACTCTCATCTGCAATATAAATTCAGCCAATGTAAAATACACCATGAGAAATACCTGAACAGTGAGATCTCCTGACTTACATGTTGGAGGGGCCCTTTCCAACCCGTACTCAGGAGTGAAAGGAACTTATAAATGCTGAATTGCATGTAACATCAAGTCCTTAATTAAAACAGGAACTTCATAGTTTAAAAACCAAGTCTGTAACACAACTATCTCGGTGGTATAAAATGTAAAACAATAATTCTCCAAAATAGTAGCAGGGGCCTCTCGCTACCCGAGAGGTCCATATTTATATAATTCTAATGTTTAACGTAACAAAATGTCTAAATGTCGATTCTCTTTGTACAGGAGTTTGTTCTCTACAGATCACGAAAAAGGCGCTGAGTTTGGTGCTGTTCTTTCAGTTCTTCAGTTGATTTGCGCGTTGTCCTTTAGTGCACCTATACCTGTTCATTCAAACTCGTTTGTCATGCAATTAGCTCATACAACGTTTTTCAAAACATAAGAGAAATAATCTCTTAAACAACTTCATTAAATAATTAAGGTAAATCATTTTCCCACAAAACAAGTGTATTTATTCTCCTTTTCTTGTGTTTTTGTTGTGGGGAAAGGCCTATCAGATACCTGTATTTTGGACCCATCATTCTCCCCCATACTTGAAGGATTCACCCATCCATGGGTGACGTATTCATCTCTTCAACAACTTCTATGATGTACCATGCTACCACCCTGGGAGTTCCTGCTTGCTTGTAGTAGCCCATGCTCTGATCTTCTTTGACCCATGCCCTCCTTTATTCTTCCTCATTAGTCTATTCCTTAATAACTAGAGGAAGGGAAAATGGGGGATTCAGCCTCATTCCAATCCATCTAAGTTGATTCTTTATCACGGATTCTCTGTAAAGTTTGGATTTCAACATAGCAGCTGCAAGTCTGATAGGGGAGTGGAGCTCTCTCCTTTTAAGGTCATTTGCCACCCTGCACCATCTCTCATTAATGGACTCATCAACTTCTTTATGCGTGCTTTGGAGAGTGACATCAAAGTGTGCTACAGCTTCCTGTTGCTTTGCAAGTTGAATAGGGATTAGCTCCTCATCTTGGGTGAGGATCTTATGATTGTAAATTATTCTCTCAGGGTGAGTCGCCTCTGCCCTGATCATTAAGGGAGTCTGCCATTTTGATGCAACATAAAGGTGGTAGTCCTGAGCTCATTCGATTTCGTGATTCATCCATGAACATAGTGCCCTCAACTGGAAATTTCCCATGTAAGGGTT
Source organism: Larix kaempferi (assembly GCA_027924585.1). Lineage (NCBI taxonomy): Eukaryota > Viridiplantae > Streptophyta > Pinopsida > Pinales > Pinaceae > Larix > Larix kaempferi. The sequence goes on along the minus strand of BSBM01000763.1, from coordinate 477,175 downwards.
TGGCGACCAGTTGGGTGAGCTAGGGACTACAAAATTGTGTAAGAAAAATCCGCTTAACTGGTCCTTCTCCAATTCTGTGGCATTCAGAGATGCATCCATAAATTATTTGGGGGAGTTTATCTCTATCGGGAGTCCCTGTTTCAACCTTCGAAGCTGGAATTTGCTCCACTTTTCTTGTAGATAAACTGAGTAGACTGTTGATGGTGGCCTGAGGTCCCGTAGTTGGTCATATATTTTAATGGTAGCAGCCAAAGTGTCCTTTAGTTGAACAATCTCCTAGTACTTTTTGGCTAGCTCACCTTGTGCCTCGGCCAATTTCTCTTGCAGTGTTGAATTTCTCTGTTCAGCCAGTCTTAGCTCCCCTACATGATGCATTTTTAGAATTTGTGTCTTCTCAGATTAGAACGGGGGTGATGTGGGCTGGCTTCCTGATTCAATTTTCAATGTCGCCAACTCCTTTTTGAGCTTTTCTAATTCTGCCCGTGCCTCACCTAGCTGATTGACGACCCCAGGGTTTTCATTATGCTCAGGAGGGTTCCCCTGGGGGTTGTCTTGCTCTTTTTGTTCATTCTATTCTTCTTCTACCTCCTGTTCTTCTTGTTCATCATGCAATTCCTGTTCATCCTACATTTCTTGTTCATCCTGCATTTCCTGTTCATCCTTCTCCTCTTCTGTAGTGGTATCCTTCTGATCGACCCACTGATCATCGTCCTCATCTGACACATTTTGAACTATGGGACTGGGTTCCCTACTCTTTTCCTTGGTAATTCAGATTCTGGATGCTTGTGTGAATCTCTTACTTCTTCTCTTTGGCTCTTGATTACTAGCAGGAATCCCTGGGTTTGTTTTGGGGGAGTCATCTCTTGAATGCTTGATTTTCACCAGGGTATCAACCACACTGTCCAGGTCAATTTTCCTCTTCGCCCCTGATGCAGAGGCAGTTTTGTTCATTACTTCTGGTGGTAGGGATACGCTAGTTGTGGGTGTACCCTTCATTCTTTGAACATCTTCAGCAGATACCAACACGAATTCTTCCCAAGAAAGCTCTGGTATCTGTGCCTTCAATTCCTCACAAACGATTAACTTGATCAGCCCATGATGGGCTAAGGCATCCTCGTTACCTTTAATCACCTTCTTGCGCATTTCTTCTGGATATTGGAGCAGGTAGTATGGAATACTAATGTTGTTGTTTGGTGGATGATGGGCCCTGTGCCTTAACAACTCTAAAATTCGAAAATGGAAAATGGGGACATAGCTCAACCTATCAGAGCATGTGATGTACTTCTGAACGATTGCAGCCACTTCCTCCCATGGTGCTGGCATGGAGAGTATTTTGACTCCATTTTTGTCTTCATCATAGACCTCTCCTTGCTCGAGGAATGCTGTCTTTGCCTCATGGTTTGCCTCCCTGTCATCCCTGCTCCAATGCAAACCCCTCTGTAGACTAGTGAATTTGGCAATCACATCATCATCCAACTTTATATGTAACCCCTTCACTCGACTGACGAACTGTTCATCCTTGATATGTTTAAAATTCCTTGCAAACTCTAGAGCCACCCCTGTATTGTACCTTTTCAGTCCTAGGATGAAAGGCATCCATCCTGCACTGTGGATGGTCATTAATATTCGTAGGTTCTGGTAGATGGCGCTATGCTCCTCTGGTTCACCTTTATTGAATCCCTTTGTCATCTTAAAATCTCTTATGTAATCAATAAAAACAGAAATTTGAATTGTGGCTTTTATCTCAACTGGTCGGGGTCAATTACAGGCTCAAGGATTGAATTACTGGCTGAGTGACCACACTACTTCTGGTTCCTTGTGTTTGCAGAGTTCTGAGAGGTTCGCATTTGCAAAACTGGTCCTTTGGATGATTATACAGCCTTACTTAATGTGCCTTCCCACACTTAACCTCATCATTGCTCAGTGTACTTGCCGCTTTATCCCTTTCTTTCCATAACCAAGCCCTTCGTTTCGTTTCATGATTGTACTTTTGCACTTATGCTCCGATTATTGGGAAGTATGGTGGTTTCTGCGGGTTCATCATTTATTGATATGACGGGGGTGTGCAATCATGATTTTGTAATCTGAACCTTTCCCTTCTGCTCTGATTATTGGGAAGTATGGTGGTTTCTGCGGGTTCATCATTTATTGATATGATGGGGGTGTGCAATCATGATTTTGTAATCTGAATCTTCCTCCCCCGACTTTATTGAAAAGCTGTCCTCAGCTTAAAAAATAACCATTTTTGGGATAATGATTTGACCGTAAGAATATAACAAAAATGTTTAGAGATTACCTTGTTATGCCTTAGCGTACCTGAGATGATGAGTTTGCTCGATTTCTGCATGTGCAGGATTCTGTAGTAGAATTGGCATGTTCCGTAGTAAATTCTGGCATGTCAGTAGTTCCTTGTGCTATGTGCATTTTTCTTTTGCTCGTTTGAAATTGTTGTATCACCTTCATTTGAACTTTGTGCCATTTCTGTTTTGACATTGTGATAAAGCTCTGCAATGATTTTTTATCTTGTTCTGTGCTGGATCGCTTGAAGATGTGGTAGGATCACATGATCAAATGGTAGAGTTGATTAAACATTGTGCTTTGATTCATTCCTGTAGTGGTTGATATCTTTGTTGGCTCTCTTGAATACATGTCTGGCTCGCTTGATTGTTGTGGATGTTTTTGACACTTCTCTAGCTTGCTTGATTGCTGTGGATGTTTTTGATACTTCTCTGGTTCGCTTGATTGTTGTGGATGTTTTTTTATACTTCTCTGGCTCTCTTGATTGATGTGGATGTTTTTGATACTTATTTGGCTCGCTTGATTGCTATATATGTTTTTTATACTTCTCTGGCTCGCTTGATTGCTGTGGATGTTTTTGATATTTCTCTGGCTCGCTTGATTGCTGTCGATGTTTTGAGAATTCTCTGGCTCGCTTGCATATTGATGTTTCTTTTGCTTGATATTTCGTTTTGCAATTTTTAATGCTTGATTTTCATAGGTATGTATGTGGCCATGTAATTTGGCCTGTTTTTCATTCAACTGTATTTATATTTTTTTGTTTGCTTCTTTTTTCATCTTTTTCCTTTTTCTTCATTTTACATTTTTTTTTTTTCTGTTTTTTTTCATCATTTTTTCAATGAAATTCTATATTCTCTATCAGCATCAGTTTTTGATGGTAGAGTACCTGTGTAAACTCTTCCTTTGATTGTGGTGTCTTGTAAAGTTTTAGCCGATGTCCATTCTCTTGACTGCTCCATTTTCATATATATGCTCGATGATGTAAGGTCCTAGCCATCTAGTTGTTAGTTTTCCTTTGAATGTGTGAAACCTAGAATCATAGAGTAGTGCCCAGTCACCTTCCCTGAACTTTTTATCCTTTAGGTGCTTGTCATCCCACTTCTTTCTTTGCTGCTGGATGATTTTCGTGTGGGCTAGTGCTTGTTGGCATTGCTCATCCAGTTGATTCAATTGTAGCATGCGTTCTTGTTGTATATCTAATAGTTCCATGTTCAACTCTGCTGCAATTTGTAGTGTTTTTATTTCAAATTCAATTGGCAGCATGACTTTCTTTCCATATACCAACTCATAAGGTGTGAATCATGTTGTTGTTTTCCATGTGATGTTATAGGCCCAAACTGCCTCACTTAATCTGTCAGCCCAATCTATTTTATCGAGTTGGACTGTCTTTGTCAGAATCCTCTCTAATTCTCTGTTGGTGACTTCTACTTGACCATTTGCTTGAGGGTGATAGGAAGAGGACTGTCTGTGCTTGACATTGTTTTATTTCATCAAGTATTCTATTAAGTTGGATGTGAATTGCGGGCCTTGATCAGATACTAGTTCTCTTGGTACTCCAAACCTGTGAAATATTTGCTTAGTGAAGAATTTTTCTACGTTGTTTTCATTGGCTGCAGCAAGTGCTACTACCTCTGTCCATTTTGTGAGGTAGTCAGTGCATACTAGGATGTAGCTTTTCTGATTTGACTGTGGGTTGATTGGACCAACGAAATCAAATCCCCATTTTTCGAATGCTTCCAAGGAAATCTGTGGATGTAGGGGAATTTCTTCTTTTTGTGTTGGTTTTCCCATCCTTTGGCAGTCATCACAGTGTGAAACATATTCATAAGTATCCTTGTGGAGTGTTGGCCAATAGTATCCTGTTTGTAAAATCTTATAGGTTGTCCTCTTTGCAGCATAGTGTCCTCCACATGGTTCATTGTGAGTGGCATGCATGATGTCATGCAATTCATCTTCTATGATGCACCTTCTGAGTATTTGATCAGGTCCTTGTTTGAATAGCATGCCTTCTATCCACGTGTATGTTGCACTTTGCCTTATTACTTTTGTCTTTTCCTTATAACTGTAATGTTTTGGAAATTTTCCAGACACTAAATAGTTTACTATGTCAGCAAACCACGGGCTTCTTATGGATATGGAAAAAAGGTGCTCATATGGAAAACTGTCATTGATTACTTCACTGTCTTGTCCATGTGTCAGCCTAGATAGAAAATCAGCCACTACATTGTGTTTACCTGGCTTGTCTAAAATGGTGCTGTCAAATTCTTGAATTAGTAGCAACCATCGAATTACTCGAGCACTTGTGTTTGGTTTGTTCATTAGATATCTTATGGACGAATGGTCTGTATGAACAAAAACTTGGTAGCCAGTGATATAGTGCCTGAATTTATTAATGGCATGTATGACAGCCAAAAATTCCTCTTCTATTACAGTATAATTTAATTCTGCCCCTGCTAAATTCTTACTGATATAATATATTGCATAGGGCTTCTTCTCTTTTTCTTGTCCAAGGATAGATCCGATTTCCTTATCTGATGCATCGGAGTGGATGTGGAATGGTAGTGCCCAGTCTGGTCCTTGGAGTACTGGAGCTGTAATTGTTTTCTCCTTGAGATTTTCAAATGCTGTCATGAAATTGTGTGTCCATATGAACTCAGTGTCTTTTGTGAGAAGTGCAAACATTAGGGCAGCAATTCGGCTATAATTTTCAATAAACCTTCTGTAGTACCCTGTTTTCCCAAGGAAACTTCTGACATCCCTTTGTTTAACAGGTAGTGGCAGCGTTTTGATTACTGAGACTTTTGCTTGGTCCACCTCTATCCCTCTTTGTGATATATGGTGCCCTAGAACAATGCCCTCTTCCATTAACATTCTTCATTTGTCATTGCTAAGGCATAGGCTCATCTCAATACATTTTTTTAATACCAATTCGAGGTGACTTAATGCTTGGTCAAAGTTTTGTCCATAGGGTGTGAAGACTTCCATTTGTTCATTTATGAAATTAGAGAATATACTTAGAATGGCCCTTTGGAATGTTGCTGGAGCATTACATAAGCCAAAGGGTAGTACTCTGTATGCGTAAGTACCCCAAGGACATGTAAATGTTGTCTTATCTTGATCAGCTAGGTGTATTAAAATTTGGTTGTACCCACTGAAACCATCCAAAAATGAAAAATACTTGTTGCCAGCTAATGTGTCCAGAACCTGATCTAATGTGTCCAGAACCTGATCTATAAATGGCAGTGGAAAGTGAGCTTTCTTTGTTTCTTTATTTAGCTCTCTGTAGTCCACACATATTCTCCATTTGCCTCCTTTTTTAGGCACTATAACCAATGGAGAGACCCATTCGCTGTCAGAGATGGGATATATTAACCCTGCATGTAATAATTTCTACAGTTCTACTTTGACAATGTCTTTTAATGTTGGGTTCAATCTCCTTTGTGGTTTCCTGGTAGGGATAGAACCCTATTTGATGTAAATATAATGTTTGCATATATGAGGGTGTATACCTTTCATGTCTGCATATGTCCATGCAAAAGCTTTATGTTGTTCTGATAATACTTTCATTAATTGCTTTTCTTGCTCTGGCTTGAGATTGGAATTAATGTTAACTGGCTTCCCAGGCATGATTTCCACTGTCTTTGCTTTTTCTGATTGCTCTTCCAAATGTAGTAATTCTGCCCACATCTTATTTAAGTTCTGACTTGAACTTTCTCCTTCATGTTGTTGTTCTGTGTCAAAAAAACTTTCAAGACCAACATTGTTAGAATATGCATTCTGTATAAAGCTATCTATATGCCCATCTTCATCTATTGCTTTTAATGATAGTGCAGCATCAATTGTTAGGATATGTTGTGTGTTTGGATTTGTTGCGTCGTTACAGTCATCAGTCCAATTTTGATACTCTAAATCTGAAGATTTCCTTGCTGGTGGGTAGATGGTGATTTTCTTTCTGGCAAGCCCACTGGTGATAGTCATGTTTCATGATCAACAACCTATGTAAGCATCTGCAGTTGCCAACCAAGGTCCGCCCGGTATGATTGGATAACCACTAAGTTTACTTTTGACCTCAATGACTATGAAATAAGCTGGGTATTCCCAGGATTCAATTTTGATCATAATGTCCTCTAGCATCCCTTCAAGTTTCACAGTGGATGTGTCAGCTAGTTGGAGTACCGTTGTGGTTGGTCTGACCATTGATTGGAGTCCCAGGTATAACATGGTTTCCTTAGTCATGACGTTGATCGTAGCTCCCAAATCTATTAAGATTTTATTTATTTGCTTGCTATTGATGGTGACGTTCACTATAGGACTACCCGGATCAAGATATTTAGGGTTAATTATGACACCCAACATTAAATCAGCCAATTGTGCCACTACATTTATGGTTGGCGGGTGATGTTTCCTCCTCCCAGGTTTCTTCAGGCAATTCTCCCTAATAAATTTGTTGCAGATGGACACATACCTTATGGCTTGTAAAATGGGGATTTGGATGTTTAAGTGCTTGAATTCATTTAAAATTGTATTTTCTTCCTCTTCTTTCGTACTTCATACAAGTTTCTCTGGAAATGGAGGGTTTCTGTTGCGTGGGAGTGGTTGGGTTTTGTCCTCAGGAGGGTTTGGTTCATCCGGATGCTGAACATAGGGTTCTGTTGTTTATTATTGAGTTTTAGGTTGTTGGATATTCTGTGGGGATGTATTCTGCAACGTTTTTCCAGATCAGAGGTTTATTTCGTTTATTTCCATGGTGTCTACGACATAGGTGGGAAATTGTGTGATATCAGCATTATAAGTTTGTTGCTGCTATGGAGGTCTGTTATTATTAGGGTTTGGGATTGGTTGGGTTGGAATTGGTGGGGGTTTGCGTGGTGGTTGAGTCTATGGGGGTGGCATAATAAGTGGTTGTTGTAATGGGTCCCTCCAATTTGATGGATGGGGGTATTAATTTGCATAATTTGTGGTTAATGGAGAAAAAGGTGGGGGGTATTGAGGATAAGACGGTGGGTAATACGATTGCTGATATGATGGTTGATACGTTTACTGATTCTGTTTCCATTGGTTTGGATTTGGTTGTGCTTGCCATGCAGTTGGTGCTGAGTTCCAATTTGGTTGTCCTTGATTATAGTAGGCTTGATTGCTCGGTTGATATGGTCTAACAAAACTATTCCTCCTCTGATTTATAAAACAGAGCTTTTCTATTGCTCCCTCAGCTACAGGATCCTGAATAGCAGCTTTACATGATGGTAAGAGGGGACACTTATCAGTGGAGTGGTCGTCAGTGGAGAGACCACATATTTCTATGGTGTTTAAAGTGCACTGCCCCTTCTCATGTTTCTTTCTACAACGAGGACATAATACTACCAAAGCTTGGTTAATTTCATCCTGCTTCTTTTTTATTTCTAGTGCATCAAGTTGCATGGCCAGAGATTGTAAGATGTCGGTCTTCATGTCATCTAACAGGTTTCCTAAGTCAGATTTTGTAAGATTGGGTCCTGAAGATGATGAAGATCTTATGGGTATATGTGTATCTCTTGTCCCATTCTTGCTTTTCCTAGACCTAGAATGGTTTTTGAAGATCCATAGTATTTGGTCATAAGTCTTTTGAAATATGTCTCCATCTCCCAAGAGGTTTAAGATCTCAAAATTCTCCTCTTTAATCCCCCTAAGAAGTACAAGTTTTAGCGATTCAGGGTCTAGGGTGCAATGGTTAGCTCGTTTGTAGCTGAGCTGAAAATGCTGGGCATAATGTTTTAAGGATTCACGGTCTCCCTGCTGCATCCTAAATATTTCATCCCTTGTATCCTTTGCTTTGCAGTAGTCCCTATACTTTTCTAGGAATGCCTGTTTCATTTGATCTCAGCTGAAAATACTATTTCCTTGTAAACTCATGAACCATCTAAGTGATAAATCTTTTAGTGTGGAGGGAAAAAGCATCAACTTTTGTGCATCTATAGTATAATCAAAAGATCTACAAACTACTTCAAACTCAAACAGGAATGTGTCAGGATCCTCTGAATTCAATCCATGGAAGTTTGGCAGGTTGTTAGGGTTGATATTCTTCATCCTGGCATCTCCAAGAGGTATGCTAATGGGAAAGGTGAAAAGCTCCCTGGGTTCCTCTTCTTCACCAGCCATAGTGGTGTTTGAGCTGGAACTATCAAAGAAGTTGTCTCTATTTGGATCGTATGTGGAATTAGTTTCGTTTTCAGAGTTTGGGGATCCAAACTAAGAGTGTTCAGAATTGTTGTTACCGTTATTTCTCATGGGACACCTAGGCAGAAAGCGTCCAAACCTATCCCTTTCCCGACGAGGAATTCATTGGTGGAATCTTTATGTGTTTTTTCTTTTCTTTTTATGTGATTTTTTTTTCACTTTTGAAGATGTCTCCTAAAAGATTTAGCACCTCCCCGGCAACGACGCCAAAAATTGGTGAGCTCTCAGAATGGATACCTAATAAGGGTAGCTGGACTAAGAGCCTACTTTAATTATCAAACTAGGGGACGTACAAACTTTAGAGGTGCAGGCACTATATGTACTCTCTAGGATAGTCTTTGTCGAAGTTGGGTGTTTGCATCTAAGTATTTTAAAGAGTTGCCTAAAAATGATTCAATAAACTAAAAAAGGATTGTTTAATCTATGGGGGTGAAATTCCTATACTAAGAAATTTAAGTACTAAAAGCAAGAAATCTATGTCTAAGAAATCAAATGCAGGAAACAGTAAGCATATCTTTAAGAATTAACTTTGCTGAAAGCAGTAAAAATTATACTATGGAATTGAATACTGAAAACATAACAGATCTATTCTATAGTAATGAAAGCTTGATCTCTAACTTAAGGAGTAATCGGATGCATAAAACTCAAAGTCTGATCTAACATAATCTAATGCTAGGCTAAATTCGGAATGCCATTATCTAATGCTGCAATTTTAATCAAAACATTAACGAGTGAATGTCATCATGTAACCAATAAATACTGAAAGAAATCAATCTCTATGAGCAGTTCTAATTATGAAATGAGTACATAGGCTTAAGATCTAGATCACTGCTTCAGAAGTAAATGAAAGGAATGCTGCTACAGGATCACAGACACAACATTACCAAACTACAGAGTACGTTATAGCGAACTACGGAATCAGAAAAGTTCAACTGCTATACACATCAGATCGTGCGATTTAAAGACTATTTCAAATACTCTCATCTGCAATATAAATTTAGCCAATGTAAAATACACCATGAGAAATACCTGAACGGTGATATCTCCTGACTTACGTGTTGGACGGGCCCTCTCCAACCCGTACTCAGGAGTGAAAGGAACTTATAAACACTGAATTGCAAGTAACATCAAGTCTTTAATTAAAACAGGAACTTCATAGTTTAAAAACCAAGTCTATAACACAACTATCTCGGTGGTATAAAATGTAAAACAATAATTCTCCAAAATAGTACCAGGGGCCTCTCACTACCTGAGAGGTCCATATTTATATAATTCTAATGCTTAACCTAACAAAATGTCTAAATGTCGATTCTCTTTGAACAGCAGTTCGTTCTCTACAGATCACGAAAAAGGCGCTGAGTTTGGTGATGTTCTTTCAGTTCTTCACTTGATTTACGCATTGTCCTTTAGTGCACCTATACCTGCTCATTCAAACTCGTTTGTCATGCAATTAGCTCATACAACGCTTTTCATAACATAACAGAAATAATCTCTTAAATAACTTCATTTAATAATTAAGGTAAATCATTTTCCCACAAAACAAGTGTATTTCTTCTCCTTTTCTTGTGTTTTTGTTGTGGGGAAAGGCCTATCAGATACTTGTATTTTGGACCCATCAGTAATGGAGGAGATCATAAATTTGGCCCAAAATAAACCATTGAGGCAACCAAATCCATGAGCAATGCCTCAAAGCGCTACACATTACATTGCAAGGTTATCCATAGTGCTATGTTTCTAGTTCTTATGTTATTGGGGATTTGGACATGGTCAATAGAGGACACATCAACTTCGATCTCTAAAGGAATCTTCTAACCATCCATGACTAAGAATGTTTCATCCACCAACAACACATGACCTCTTAAGGGTATCATTATCCTATGATTGATGATGTCTATTCCATCAGTATATTTTGAGAAATATTTACATGTCATAGGGCCTTGGGAATAAATTTCCAGGTAATAACAACATCCCTTTGGCCCTAAAGAAACTATATATACATCCAAATCAATGAATAATGGCTCGAGAAACTATGCATGACTTTGTAGGGGTATCCATGGAACTATGTATAAAAATATTAGGGACTTAAGATCCTTGGATGATTTTCAACAATATGTATGTGGAAAGATGTAAAATAATATTCCAAGAATGCAACCCCATGAATGATGGTTCAAACCACCAACATGACCTATCAATAGCATCCATGATCACTATGTGGGGATATCAATTCCATTATAAGTTTATCAGTATTAGCTATGAGTCTCAAGGATCTGGACATGGTTCAGGGAGGAACCCGACTCTAAGAATTTCATAGGATTATAACACAAAGAGAAGCTAGAAAACATCCAATTTAAGTAGAAATTCTTTAAATTCTCCTCATAAATAAAATTGCATCTTCTTGAATTGATTTAAGGGAAACTAAAAACCATCACAAGAATAAAAATTTGACAACTTGTCCTCAATGTCAATGAAGAGTATGTCATCACAAGTATGTTTTTGCCTTTGCCAATGAAATAAAGTCCTTCTTATCCCTCTTCAAATTGTTTAGGAAGAGTTGAGAAAACACAAAATCAGGAGATTGTTCAATATATGGATAGAATAAATATAACTAAGATATATAATCCTTGATCCATTGGAGATTCATTTTGAATGGAATTGGGGGCTTGGGATGCACACTAACATTAACATTATCAGGTATTAGAGGATAATAATAAGACCCCCTTAGGATACCCATTGACGATAGGAGAAATAATCATCCAAATAGTCTAAAAAATTAGAAATATGTTCAATATTTTTTCTACCTAAGCCTCCCAAACCTAGTTGTTTCTCTTGATAATGTTTAACACATATTGGGATATGTCAATTAGGCCCACCTCTTTCCCCTTGTGACTAAATTAGTCTAATATACGGGGATCTTCCTATTCTCTAACCATGAGCTCTACCAATAAGGGTTTCCTCACCCATGCCTAATACTCCGTTTAATTCAACCTCACCTTCAATGACCAAATTCATGTAGGATTTCTATAGAGGGGGATGTATCTATCCTTTGAGTGATAAGAGGAGTGTGTGAAGGTTTTGTACCATAGAGTGAGGCCTAGTACATATGATCCATGATGAATCCATCATAATACTATATTTAAGCAAGCATACCATCTCCATACAACAAAATGCCTTTGTTACCATGTGGGGAAGTCCCTAGAACAACATGCGAGGGAAGGCATGAGGCTGACTAATCTAGAGCTTGTCCTAATGGGTCTTTTGGACTACATTTTGGATCATTTGTCATGTGTTCTACTTCCTGTTATTTTTTTTCAGAATTTAATTCATTCTAATCTAGGATCTTAACTGAAAGAACAACATGTACAACATATCAAGCATAAGAGACAAGAGACAAGAGACACAAAACATTTCATCGGGGAAAAGCAAGAAGGTGAAAAACCCCGCAACTTCCTCAAAGATAGAATAAGCATCAATACAAGGATCACCATGATCAAACCCAAGAGATAGATATCTTCAGCAGCATGCTCCTCCTCCACTTGTGCGCACTCCTCCTCTCTCTCACTAATGCGAAGTGAGTGAATAATAGAATTAATCAAATGAGAGAGTCACACTCGCTATTTACACTTTTACTTTCACTTGACCTTTACTCAACTAGGTCGGCCCCAACTTAACCACATAACATAATACTCACTCTGGGCCGACCCCACTAGGGTGGTCTAATAACCCTTTGACCCACACAACTCATACAGGGCCGACCTCAGCAAGGTGGTCTAATAACCCATCAAATATAAGTTGCGACACTTACAATATAACTTGCGACACTTGCAAGTACAACTGATGACAATTCCAATTGGAGGAATAATACATCTCCGTTGGGGATACAATAAAGTACAAATGTAATACATACAATATACAAATGAATATCTTCCGAAGTTACAATTACATCAACACTTCCACTTGGACAACCTTCATGTGCTAGTCATGATTTGCTTGATCCAAGGATTTTCTCGGAGTCTTGTCATAATTAGAGCCTTCTTGGAGATAAAAGTCTATTTATGATTGGATGCTTCAAAATTTATAACTATATTTATGATTGGTTACTTCAAAATTTATAACCATATTTATTGCCATTTTTTATTATACACACTATAGAGTGAAAGTTTTTAATAAATTATTCAATGACTATTATTTCTTAAATTGTAATAATTCATTTTCTTTATATTTTAAATTTTTTGTCTAGATTTAGAAATATTATACAAATGATTAATGAATGTTTTGGAAACCTAAAAAAATAGGGGTTAGAGTCCAATGGAAAAGGGAAATTTCATTTTCCCTCCATTTCAACAAAGAATAATTACATTAGTTGCTAAAAATGTTAATATATAATTAGGAAGCTTAAAAAGTCCAAAAAAAACTCATTTTCCCTCCCTTTCACTCATTTTCCCTCCATTTCAAAAAGGAAAAATTACATTAGTTGCTAAAAATGTTAATATATAATTAGAAACTTAAAAAATCCAATCCTTCCATTTCAAAAAGAAAAATTACATTCGTCACTAAAATTATCTTTAATATACTATTAAGAAACATATGAAGGTTTCCCTCATCAAGTAGAAGGCATTTTGGCTCGGCTTGAATTTTCGTTCTGTTAGGGCCCGAGTTTCATTTTTATTTTTTTATTTCTTCACCCAGGGTTTTTATATGCACTCCTATGTCTCTGTGCAGTGGTATTATGGTAAAGGGATATTGCATTGGTATACTTCGGCTCCTCACGTTTACTGTATCTTATAACATTTAGAACGTTTAAAATTAAATGTATAATCTGTTTTCTGGACAGAATGACAAACTTCGATGTCATTGATTATTTGCAGGTGGTAGCAGAATTCATTGGAACATTCTTTCTCATATTTATAAGATGCGGCTCAATCGTTGTTGATAAAATAAGCAATCGTTCCATAACTCATCTTGGTGTGTAGCTTGTATGGGGAATGGCCACAATGATCATAATTTACGCCACAGGTCACATTTCTGGAGCTCATTTGAATCTTGTAGTTACCCTGGCATGGGTGAATATTTCCATGGGTTCATGTACGTCGTATGTAGTATTTTTCAAAGATTAATACCATATGCAAAAAAAAATGTACGCAGTGAGATTAGCGACAGTATGACATATAATTTGAGGATTGATATTGGATGAGCTTTTATTGGCTTGAAATTACAGCTTACGGCCTACATCATCCATCTCTGCTGGCCGGTTTATCCTACACTTCATGATTGAAGAAGTGGCATGCATGATGGGAGCCACGGTCCCCTGAGGCACAAAAATGCAGTCCTTCGTTTTCAAAATTATTACTACATCATTGCTGATGTTTGTGGTTTCAGCAATGGCCACTGATACAAAAGCAGTAGATCTCCATAACTATAAACAGGGTTATGAACTTCCCCCCTTGTTGAACCTTTGATTAATCACAATATATAGCAATTACAGCAAGTGGAATGACAAGTTGTGCAGTTTGTATTCATTCTAACAAGAATGTTTTGATTATCCAATTCTACAGGTTGGTGAATTGGCAGGATTGGCAATTGTATCAACCATTGCAATGAATGTAGCCATATCTGGGTAATAATGGTTCTCTGCCCAAATTCTTGTTCATTTTGAGATTTTCTGGGAGGACCAATATTCCATAATCAGTCTGAGATCCAAGATTCACCAAAGCAGAAAATAACAATGTATTTTCCTTGTGGCAGCCCATTCTCAGGAGCTTCCATGAATCCAGCAAGGACAATAATATTTGCGGTGCCTGGCAACAAATATACAAGCATTTGGGTATACATGGTTGCACCTGTAATCGGTGCAATGACTTATAACATGATTCGCCAGACTGATAAGTCTGTGAGTGCCATTTCAGTGCGCTGATGGGTGCAATGACTTATAACATGATTCGCCAGACTGATAAGTATGTGAGTGTGCCATTTCTACAGCCAGAGGCCTTCCTACAATATTTAAAACTATACTGCCTAATAAAACATCCAAGTAACCACAAACAAGAGAACATATCAGCCAATTTTGTGCCGTAATTGGGCCTCAAACAAGAGAACATTAGAGAACATATCAGCCAAATTTGTGACGTAATTGGGCCTCATCCATAGACATCGTGACGCTCCATACCAGGTTCCTCTTGGAAAATTGGATGCTTTGTCAATGGAACAATTGTTTGTTGCATAGTTTCTTTTTCACTAGGATTCTCTCTCGGGAACCAGTCAAAAACATTGGGAAACATTGGGTGACGTACAATAGATTGAATTATTGATTTTTAATAATAAATTTTAAAAAAAAAACTATAAGAAAATGTTTTAATATATAGATTTTAACCAAATAAACTGTAAGTGAATATATATATAAAAACATTAAAAAAATATAAATCACATTATATATATATTGTGATTTATATTTTTTTAACCATTTATTATTTTGTGGTGCTTTGCACCATATACAAGTTTGTATGTATTAAATAGTAATAATATAATTTTGGTGTTTTGCACCACAAAATTTCATTCCACCTAGGATTGGTTTTGGTGGTTTGCACCATACACCATGGAATGCCACATATTCACTTAACACCAAAATCGACTTTTTTACAAACACCACTTTTGCACCATAAATCTTAGCACCACTTGTGTATCCCCACATTATCACCACTTTTGCACCACTATTTGAAAAGTAAGGATTTCCCAGATGCTTTGCAAATAGTGGTGCTAATGTGAGGCTAAAATGCCCTTTTTCTTGTAGTGAGACTAGTTTATTACTTTTATATTGTTCTACCTACTTGCTATGGGACTCCTTGTTAAATGAGAGACCAAGCTAAGTAGAGAATTAGGACTAGAGAGTAATTAAAATTTAAAAAGAAGAAATATAAATAAGATGAGAGAAATAATAATTTTGATTTTCAAGAATTGTGAGGAAAATAAAATAAACCCTAACTACTCTTTCTTGGAAGCATGAAATGATAAAAGGAAAAATAATCAAAGAGAGAGGCTACTTTTTGTTTCTTTTCTCTTGAGAATTTTATGAGCTGCTAAGTTTTCTTGAAGCCAAAAATTGAGAGAAAAGTCATTCTTGAAAATGAATTAAGAAGATGAAAAATGAACTGTAGGTAAGGGAGACTGCAAAGGCAAGTCTTCCCATTGCCACGGGTCTATCCTTGTTTCCTATTGAGCTCAATGATATTTGGTCCAAGCATATATCTTGGAGTGTGCACCCCTTAATTAAAAAGAGATCATATTTGAAGTCTACATTAAAGAAGAGAAGAGTACACACATAAAAACAACCCTAAGTCATAGTTTCTTAGTGATCTTATTCTTGCTCTCGACCGATTATCTACCTGTGGTGATTATCTGCTCAAGTTGGGAGTTTATGAACAACAGTAGTAATATGGTACGAAGGAACATGGAAGTTCCATAACAAGCTGGCACAAGCAAAGGCTTTACACATAAGTTACTTTTAAGTTTTATGTTCATGTTTATTAACAGTTAAGTTGTTTAATGGTTGGTTGAACCAAGGCAAGGAAAAGAGTAATATTTTCTATTCAAATAAACCGTTAGAAAAATCTGTTCAGGAAGATATATCTATGTGTTAATTACTTAATGGTTGTTTATTCTAAGGGTTATGATAATGAGGAGTGTTCTTTATTACTGTCTACAAATGTTTTCAAGAAAATAATATAGTTTTGTTATAAATAGTGTAGCATTGTTATTATGTTTATTAGAAAAGTTCAAAATACCTATAGTTAGGTGTGAATAATTGGTTTAAATTATGTTATGATTTCATTGATGCATCTTTACTAAGTCTAGAGAATTAAAAGGTGGTGAAAATCCTAAGAATAAAATAGTTAAATTCATTCATAATTATTAGTTGTTTAAAATAGTTATTTTTCTGACTTCTATTCTATGGCTAAATAGTTATTTTCATAACATAATTATTTTCTCATTTACCAAAAATCTTATTACATATAATGGAGAAAACTCCTAAAGTTAACCCCAATCACGATAGGCATAGTGTAAACCCTTCGCAGAGTTATTGTACCTAAGTTCACCATGGGGGCTAGTGAATTAAATATATATATTATATCATAACATCAAATTTTATGAAATAAAGGATAACGTAACCCTATATGAGGGCGATACATATTAACTATAACATGAGCAGAGATATCACATTCACCATGAGTGTGATTCAAACTCAACCATAAAAACAATTAACACATTGCAAATAGAGCCTTAATATAAACAAAAATATATATATCATATAAATCCTGAGGTCGATTCTCTTAACTTTAGTTCTGGGCATGAAAGAAGGAGAACAAATATGTATAAATACAAGAAGCTACTAGAGTGAAGCTAGCGAGCCTCTTCAAGTAATATAAACTTTTTAATGAACAAATTGAGGCGCTATGGGAGGGTAGCATGCCATTTCAACAACCACGATAATAATGAATATGACAAATAGAAGAATGAAGTTTGAAACACATGAGGTCGAAACCTATGAATATGAATAATAAACAGAGGTCGAATAAACCCTGCACAAAGTAACAAAAAAAAAAATAGAAATGAAATGCTCAGTAAGGGCCTCGATATAAACACATTAATAGTTACAAATGCCTCAGAATGACAATCATATTCACTATTAATATGAAAAATTATATGTTTGATGCTCAAAGATCGAAGCCATGATAGGGAAACTACTTCGCACGTCACAACTCGAGCTTTCAAAAGTATTCTATACTTTAATCTTAAATCAAATAATTTCTATTTACAAACAGAGAGATTCAAAGCCTTATGAAAAACATTGACATCTTAACAGCCTTCAATAAAAGAGATGGAACATGGTTTTCTAAGAGAGAAGTATTAAGATAAACGATTTAAGATCGATGAGCATGGGTTGAAAGCCCATCTTTAACATAAAGGATATTCATATGAGTACAAAAATGTTCAACATAGATGTAGAGTCCCGGTGTAAAATCATGAGTCACAAAAATATAAACTCATAAGAGCCCTGAGAGCCAAAATGGATATAAAAACCCTGTTTATATTTATTAAATAACAACGGAGGACAAGGTTACAAGGATCGAAATCCTGATATCGTACAAAGCGAATATATCAATGCATTTAAACATGAAAACATGGGTCTTCCATTGTTGAGGCTCGAGGAAGGGAGGCTTACCCCACCCGCTCCCTTGAGACCCTCATATTTTTATATGCACTGTGCCACATAAATGCAACTTGTGACAAACAATAATGGTAGTCAATAAATCTAAATAAACAAATGTAAATTAAAAACACTGTGTTAAGGAAGGTTCAGAGAGCCTAATACCTTCGATAGATTAGGAAGAGGATTCGTTCAACTCGTTTAAGTGCAAGTTCGAGCACATAACTGGTAACAATTTTCAATAAGAGCAATACGAACAAGATTTACACATAATACTATTTTCAAACGTTCCTAATAGAAAGGGTTAGCCTGAGTGAGGCTTGAACCCTACTCAACACTTCAATACAGTCGCAAAGAAAAACCCTCACTAGTGAAAACAAGAAGACTGAATCTTTTTGAAGGTTCGAAAGGAGGAAAAGCGCTCCATGCTCTTTTCGAGGAGATGGTACAAGCTTTTAATAAGACATGACTGCCAACCAAGAAATTACACTAAGCCATGGAGTTTGAACTACTAGTTATCCAACACAATTAATGCCAAGTTAGAATATATGCACTTCCACATTATGCCTCTATGTTCTACCTCCACGATAATAGCTGGAACGATTTACCTAGATCATTAAACGTTAATGATGCATTCATGCGATTTCTGTAAAGACAAAATTCAATATCTAGGACACGTAATGTCTAACGATGGAATATCTGTCGACCCCGACAAGATTAAGGCTATAACTGAATGGCCAGTTCCTAAAAATGTAACTGACATAAGATCGTTCATGGGGATTACGGGTTATTCTCGAAAGTTTATTGAAGGATTTTCTAAGATAGACTACCCCATAACTTCACTACAAAATAAAGGTAAGAAGTTTTATTGGAATGAAAACTGTATGGAAAGTTATAATAAATTAAAACACCTATTAACTACCTCCCTATCTTAAAAATTGCCGACCCTTTTAAATATTTTGTCGTATGTACCGACACATGTAAGGAAAGATTAGGTGGGGTGTTAATTCAATAGAATTACATCGTTGCCTATGACTCCAGAAAACTAAAAGAACATAAAAAGAATTACGCTACACATGACTTCGAACTTGTTGCAATTATACATGCATTAAAGATGTGGTGACACTACCTCATTGGAAGAAACTTTTTGTTGATGTCGGATAACATAAGTTTAAAATACCTGTTTGACCAACAAAATCTAAACGCTAGACAAGCTAGGTGGTTGTCATTTCTAAGTGAATATGAATTTGAAATAAAATATATAAAAGAGAAAGAAAACAAAGTTGCGGACGCCTTAAGTCGTCACGCAAATCTACTATTTGCAAGCAGTAGTTACGAATCAGATTTGGAAAATGAGATATTAAATGCAGAAAATTATGATAAAGATTATAAAAATTTAAAGGTAAAGACTGCTGAAAATGAAAAGAATCAAATAAAAAAAGATTTGAGTCTGAATGAAAGGCGATTACTACTGCATAAAAATAGATTGTACATACCAAATACAACAGAAACCAAACTAACGGTTATGAATGAGTTACACAAACGACCCTATTCAGGACACCCTAGATACCAAAAGTTGATCACCATGATCATAAAGGACTTATTTTATCCTAACATGAAAAAAGAGGTAGCAGAGTACTTGGCTCGCTGCATCGAGTACCAACAAGTGAAAGCAGAACACCAACATCTAGCGGGGTTACTGCAGCCGCTACCCATTTTGGAATGGAAATTAGAAATAAACAGCATGGATTTTATAACAGGTCTGCCTAAAAATTTTAGGCAACATGACTCAATCATGGTCTTGGTAGATAAGTTAAGCAAAACAACTCATTTTATGCCAGTAAAGTCTACTTATAAGGCTGTTAACATCGCAAATATATTTATGAAAGAGATTTTCAGGTTACATGGTGTACACAAGGTAATAATATCAGATAGAGATGCGAAATTTACAAGAAGTTCTTAGAAAGGTTTGTTTAAAGGACTAGGCACACAATTGAATTTCAGCACTACATGTCATCCACAAACGGATGGACAGACTGAAAGGGTAAACCAAGTCCTAGAGGACATGCTGAGAATGTATGTAATGGACAAACCAAGTAATTGGGAAGACTATTTGCACCTAGTAGAATTTGCTTACATTAATCATTTTCAAATATCGGCTTGTATGAGTCCTTTTGAAATCTGGTATGGACACAAATGTAACACTCTAATTTCTTGGAGAAGTCCAGTTGATCGATTAATGTTAGGACCTGAATTGTTAAAGGATATGGAACTAACCATGAAATAGGTACAACAAAATTTGAAGGATGCCCAAGAAAGGTGGAAAAGTTATGCTGACTTGAAAAGAACTCATTGAGAGTTCTAGGTAGGCGAGCATGTGTATATAAAGGTAAGACCCAAGAAAATCTCCCTAAGACTGGGCAGGTATTCAAAATTGGCACCTAGGTATTGTGGGCCATTTGAAATTTTGGCTAAAGTAGGGCCAGTAGCATATCACTTAGCCCTACCGCCTAATATTAAGGTACATGATGTTTTCCGTGTTTCCATTTTCAAGAAGTATCCTCATGACACTAGTCATGTAATCGACTGGTATGTTATAAACGTGGAACTCGATGGAGAGTTCTAAGTGGGACCGGAGCGTATTCTTGACAGGAGAGAACTTTTACTCTGGAACCGTACCATTAGACAAGTCAAGGTGCAATGGAAGCACCTTAGTACAGAAGAGTCCACATGAGAATTGGAAAGTGACATGCGGGAGGCATATCCGATCCTATTTCAAGATGAAGAGATGGAAGAATAAAGACATAAAAATAATAACACTGAGGACGGTGTTATACTTTAAGCGGAGGTGTATGTAATACGCCATGATTTAATAAAGTATTATTAAATACTTTTCGAATATTTTATTTTATGTTTATTTATTATTTAAATATTTTTGACAAGTCAAAAATAAAAAACAATGTAATGGATTATTCTTTTATTAATAAAAATACTGAAGGTGGACAAAAATGAAATAGTTGTATAATGAGTGATTGCTAACTCACAAGAGGAAAAGACAAGTGGCTGAAGCTACTGAATGAGAACTCAAGGTGCAGGAGGCATCTTCCCCAAAATCAGTGCTAAAGAGAACAAGGTTCATAAATGACCAAGTCCTAGGAAAAACACTATATAATAGTATGCCCATTAGCAAGGATGAGGCGAGCATTGGCCGGGGAATTGAATCTGATAATGCAAGAGATGGCGCATTAAGTGGATTTTTCTCTTGTGGTTCAGCGATGAGGCTGGGGGTTCTTGAGCAAGTGAGACTTTGCTGCTCTAGGAGTTAGTTGGGAGGAATGACTATTTCATCTTTGTTTTCCGGACAATGGTGCCAAGTTCCTTGTTTTAATTCTTATCTATTTAAAACTAGCTAGAATAGGATTTCCATTTCTGTTATGAATCACAACTAACCCTTAGCAGAAATATTTTATGGATCTAATTAGATTATGGATTTATTATTTAAATATTCTTTGGCATTAATATCTATTTATAAAATAATCATATTTAGTATTTAATTTTTTTTAACAAATCTTTGTTTTGAAACTAGTATGGATTAAAACTAGTTAAAATACATAAGAAAATTAGGTTTCAACCTTCTTAACAAATCTACAGTAGGATCGCCAAAAAAAACTAAGTAAATCAAATCGAAGTCAAGTATTTTTCCTTTGCATAAAACTTTGAATGAAAAATTCTAGAATCTAGACAAGAGCCGAGAGGCCTCTTTAAAATAGTAAACATGTTATTTGTTCTTTCCATTTTATAAATCGTGTTACCAACCGCCAGATCTTGATTGATCGGGATCTAAGGGAAGTATTTTACAAATGCCACGGGTCCGCTCCTCCTCGATTCTCTTATCTCTCCTTTGCCTGCAAAAATGAACTCGAACATTAGTCCTAAATAAATTTTATCAATTCAATTGCAGAGTTTAGTGAATCTTTTTCTCACCTGGTAATAAGGCAAATCGAGGCATGTGATGTTGGTCGGGCTCGGTGAAACCAGCAAGCTTTTTACACCTTGGAAAGTAACCCGAGAGAACACCATTAAAGTTTGGATAATGATTCCACTAAAAACCTCAGAGAACCGCCATGAAAGAGTTCGCAAGGCTTACAAACCAAACATTTGCAATAATGAAGTTTCGGACAATGAAATAAACACATTAAACCCTAAGAAAAACCCTGTCCATTAAACCATTTTAACACGGGGTAGAATAAATGTTAACTTTATTTTAAATTACATTTCAAATCAAGGTTCGACTATGGTGAAACCCCATAGCCCCAACTTCATATAAACGAATACATCAACTCATAGCCTTGTATTGTTAAACCTTCAACCTTGGGGCAAGGAATTATATAGTTGGTCTTTGTGAAAACCTTAATACTTTTAATTAATGGGATCAAGACTATATCCACAGTCTCCTAACTATTATCATATGCAACTAAAACATTAATACATAATAGTTAAGGTAAGGATCAAAGATCAAAACTTAGCCTTAGCGTTAAGCAAGACCTCACCTTTTACAAACTAATAGCAAGAACAAGATAAAAAGAACAAAAACATCACCTGTAGGTATGATGGTAGCATGCCGATAAACATCCAAGGTTGTGCAAACTTGTCATATAACCATTTTAAGAATTGGGTAAGCGACTATACAAAGCAACAACAAATTTATTTATGCTGAAGTAACTAATACATGCTAGAATTATAAAGACGTTTTATTTAATTATATGTTTCTAAAAAAAAATTAGTTATGAATTTTTGAGGTTCATGACACAGTACAGCCCTTCCAAGAAAATTATCCAATTCAATTGAAAAATAAAAAAAAGTTTCAGACGAGCCCTAAGCAAAGAATTATAGTTCCTATAACTCTAAATGAGAGGCATTCAACTTGAACAATGAAAAAGTGGTTGAATTAGTATATTCCACAAAGGAATTTATAATTTACTGAAAGAGTTACATCTAAAACTACATCAATACGGCTAAGTCTGATCTAATAAAGCCTGCACTCTCTCTTGTCCCTATAAATAGTAAGACTAAGTTAATCCAAACCCTTTTGCTTTTAAATGGTGTAAAATTTTGAATATCATTCCATTGACTGTAATCACTGCTCTCTGAACAACTGGCCACCCACTCTCTAGCCCCACTTCTACCCAATTCCCACTGCATCATATTGAAATATCCTCCAGAAAATCCAGTATGAAATACCCTCAAAAAAATCCACTATGTAGTAAAAAGAGATTAACACGTCCAAATCCTAAGGCTACATCACTCCAATATTAAATTAGGAGCATAACCGCATATAAATAGAGCACCTCATTCTGATTGAAAATGGTGACTCCCACACATTCAGCATCTTGGTCTAAAACAGACTCAACTAAAAAGCTCTTGAAAGATGAAGAAGGAGATATCACCATACCTCCGTTACCTTGACAATGCTCTGCAGTGGAAAATTTATTGCACATGAGCATATCACCATATCACCATACCTCCGTTACATCTATTTTGTGACATCTTTGTGTTTATTTTATACCAAAAATTTATTGCACATGAGCAGAAGTAGTAAATAAGAGATGTTTATAAAAAAAGAGTCCAATTACATGTTAACGTTCATCTCCAATCCACAGTCAATATACTACGTTGAATTCGTATTCATTGTTTACATATTTTTCAAGCTGTATCCTTACAACTACAGGTAAACCATATATAGGTTTAGAGATAATTCATTTGTCAGCAGCACAGCCTTTGCGTGCATGTCATTGAATCACCACTTAAATACATTCATTCAAAGGAAATCAGCTTGTGCATATAGAACTTGGAATTCTGATTACTTCAGAATGCAACAATACCCATTAAAAACAGTTTTCAGAAATATATCAGTCATTAGGTCATAAGTTGTACACTTGAAATAATGGACATAGGACATAAACTTCAGCAAGGTTCTGACCAGAAAAAGAATCTGCCAAACAAAAATAGACCTAAGAATCAGATGGACAGGATAAAAAACAACACGATAAACGACAACACTGACATCATAATAAAAGTGTATTATATATATTAAGCAGCATTTGCACGCAAATGTCTTCCTATCATCTTTACAATCCTGAAACACCCTCTCTCCCGCAGGAGAAGGCTGCTAGAGGGAGCTAGAATACTAGTTATTGAATAATAATTACCCAAAAAGGCTCAGTACTTTTACGCTACACGTAGATATATGAGTGACTGGAAGCTAAGAAATAACGGAACTATATATATATTTACATAATTTCTGCTAGAAAGCGCTCATAATCAGTTATTAGTTTTAGCTCCATCTTCATTTCCATGGGGGTGTCTCGGATCATGGTCGTGGTTGGCACCCGAAGGAGGGTAGTCTAATGTGTTTCCCATCAAACCGTTGCCCTCAGCTAATAGTATCCTCCCCTCTTTTACCATTTCAGTTTCCTGCATCCAATTAACACACAATTCCTGATTTTTCAAACCAAACTCTAACTATTCAAGTATTATACAAGAATTACTTAGCAAACGAGCACACAGCACCTCTGTTTGTAATGGCTCGGATTCGACAACTCCAGTGCCTTGAAGGTATGTTCCGGGAGAATCTGTAACAAACAGTTAAAACAAATAAAATATGGTAATCAACGCAATTTTTACAAAAACATAGTCTGCTTAATTTTTGTTGTTGTTTTATGTATGCATCATTGTAGTATTCAATATTCTCTGTGTGCGTACCGAATAATAAAGCTGGGCAGGGCGCTCTTTTGAATGCCTCCATGCATCCCACGAGACAGAGTAAAACTAATAATAACAACCAACTCTGAATTCTCTTTCCGAAAGCCATGCGATGCAATGCTTGCGTTTGCTTCACTTTCAGAATGAATGAATAAACGAGAGAGAGAGAGTAGGGCGATATATAGAGACAAGAAGTGGCGGGGAGAGAGCCACGCGTCACAAACGCACCTATCAAGCATGAATAAATGCAATGATAAATATTTAAGTAGATTAAATTCTCTAGCACAGTTGCACTCTATTATTAGGTTTAAAAATATCTTTGAAGTATGTTTCTTATATTTGAACCCTAAAGTTTGGGTGGCTCCCTTTAGAAAACGAATGGGAGCGTAAGAAAATGCTCAAATTGAAATTATTTGCAGTGAATTATTCTATCTATAATAATTATCCTAGGTTATCAATCAAAGCGAGATGTGAGTCCACTAACAACTAAAAATTTAATGAGTTGACGGCACCACTATGGAGAAGTGGTCCTTCAGCATTCCTAAGTTACGATGTATATTTCACTCGTGCAACAACGGATGGATGGCATTACAATTGTCTGCGCACAAATGCGAACCCAAACAAAACTCGAGCATCGTCATAGTATATTTGCATTCAATATTTCACTTTATAACCTTTTTCGTATATAAAAATCTCTCGCTGCATTAGGCTTTTCAGTCGCTTCCATTATTTAAAGATATTTGTGGCAATGTCTTACCATAATCTCCAAGCCAGAGGACTTTTTTTTTTTTTTTCTTTATTTTTTTAAGTATAGATAAGTTTAGTGATTTTTAACTCATAATTTTCATTTACAATATTTCTTTCATATTAAGTTAATCACGGGTTAAGCTACACTCCTGTCTATCAACATCTAAGCCATAGTACTTGACAAACATCATTATTCACTTTTATATGAATAACAGTCCCATACTCGTCACCTTAGATAATCATTCACATCAGTTAAATTACAATTTTAGAGTTTTATAATTCCATTTTTAAAAAATGTATATTTTATTTTAATATATAATAATAAAATAGATGTAAAATAATGTAAAAAAAATTCACTTAGAGTTATATTTATTTTCAAAATATGTCATTGCAAAAGATGTTATTGAGTAACTTAAGTCTACATAATTATTATCCAATTATATTATATAAATTTGTAAAATATTTGTATATAAATTTATATTTTTATATAAATTTAATGTAAAAAATGTTTTTTATATTTTTCAAATCATAAATAGTCATTTAAACTAATTTTATATTAAATTATTTAAAAAAAATATTAATTTTTAAATATTTTTTATTAAAAAAAAATCTGAATATAAAAATTGAAGTTAATTATATTTCCTACGTGAATTTTTAAATCTATATTTGTTATTGTACCAAAATTTTATATAAAAATTGAAACTAATTATATTTCTTAAATGATTTTTTAACTCTACATTTTTAATTGTATCAAAATTATATATATATATATATATATATATATATATATATATATATATATATTTTCTTTAATATTTTCATTATGATTAATATATATATGTATATCTAAAATAAAGATATAAAATCCACTGAAAAGGGAATTTAAAGATTAAATATTTGAATTTTTTAATTGGTTATACAATAACCACAAGTTAAATTTCTGTAGTAATATAACTATAGCGACAATATAGGTTAGTTTAAAATTATATTGAATCAAATTATGTACCCACATTGTTGTGACTCTTATCTCATTTTAATCCGAAAATATACATATTCTTTTAAACGATAAAAAAACAATTTAATACCATTTTTTAATGGTTTTTAAGCTATTGGAAAGAAAACAATTTAATTGAAATTTAAACTAAAGAAATATCAAAAAACTCACATTCACTTCAATAATTCATTAAGTGCAATACAACTTTTGCAATACAACTTTTAGGATGTGCGCCACTAAACCTTCACGCTGACAACAAAAGAAAGTAACATCTTTATTTGCCCACCGACCAACCTTCGTTATCGTGTAAACCATCCCGTTAAATATGCATTATTTAAGCAATTACATGTAGTTTATTGCCTTTACATTTATTAATTGTCTACTTAGTTTTGTTCTTTCTCATTAGTCATTAATTCTTACTTGTTTGTAATATGCATGTTTGGTATAATGTGCAGTGGGTGCTTAAAAAATGTGTGTTTCCATTGTTTCAAGTATGCATTTTCACGAAGTGATGTTTACAATTATCACAGTTTTATGTATATCATTGATGTTTTATTTAGCCCATCATTCTATCTAAAAAATATTGTTAAGAATTTCTTGTGGCTGAATTGATTTGTGTTAAAATTGTATTATTTTTAAAAATTTTGTTTCTATTAAAAGAAATGTGATGAATAATATAATTACCATTATAACATTATTAATCATACTTATGATTGTAAAGGTATAAGTAATATAGTAAAAGAATAATGTACTTTTAAGTAAAATAATTTAAATTATATAATTTTTTTAACTTCTTAATATTAATTAATTTCTTTTGCTTTATTTCTCAACACAATGTTATAATTTTGATGTACTCTCAACATTATCATAGATTTTTTATCATAGATTTTTTCTTTTGTTTCTCAATAGAATATCATAATTGTGAGGTGGTTGTTTTTGTATGAGAGGAGGTTATCATGGTTATTGACCTCTCTCAAACATGTTATATTTTTTTAGTTTTCAATGATCCTTCACCGTCTCATATTTCTATTTTGTTTCTGAACTACCTGGTTTACATAGCTCCTTAGCGACGACGGGATATTGTTTTCTTAGGATTTGATTTGAAAAGTTATTATTTGAAAAGATATTGTGGCTTTAATTATTTTATTAATTTTATTTCAACGGTTTACACTAAAAATTTTGGTTTGAAAATTTTTGAAGATATTTTTATAGAAAAGGATTTGAGATCTCACTACTATTAATACTTTGAGTTCTTTTATGAATTCAATACTCTGAGTTCTTGGTTTGAAACTTTTTGAAGATATGTTTATAGAAAAGGATTTGAGATTTCACTACTATTAATACTTTGAGTTCTTTTATGAATTCAATACTTTGCGCTCTTTTATGAATTTCATTATTGAATCTTTGAGATTAAAGTCTGAGTTCTTGTATTAATTTTGTTACGAAATTAAATTAAATTTTAAGAAGATTATTTTATTTTATTTATAAATTTAAGTTATTTTATTAATTTTATTATTAAATTTTTGAAAAAATTATTTTATTTTATTTTTACTAAACATTAATTTTAAATATTTTGTTTCTTATTATTAATAAATCATTGTATTATTTTAAATATTTATACTACCAATTTGTTGCTAAAATTTGATATTGTTAAATTTTATTTTAATTTTTTCTACTTGAATATTCCTAAATCATACATAGCTATTTTAAGTAGTAAAGCAATAAACATTGTAATCCTTGCAATCTCCTTCAATGCTTTTTATATAATTTAGTTTTCCAAATTTTCATATAGTATTTATTTTTAAAAAAAATTTAATTATTATTAGTCCTCATCAATTAATGTTTTTATTTGACACATATATATTTCTAACACTCATGCATATAAACATCGCATAATTTAAGGAAGAAAGCTTAACTGTAATAATCATAATCAAAATTTAACAACTACAGTTTTATTGGGTTAATCTTACCATTCAACATTCACTCAACATAACATAGATTTTGTATATACTATTCTTGGTTACTCATTCAAATGTTAAAAGTATGGTAACCCAACTGAATTAAACTAACATTATACAACCATTTATAAAGACGATATCTACTTTCACCCATTTAGTAAGATTTAAACATAATGGTTAACATTAATCGTAATATAATAAGAATTCCATGCACTAAACGCATTTAAATATCACTAAATCACATGCTCTTAGTTAATGTCAATTACCTTCGGGTAATCATTAGTCATATGGTTATTCTCCTTCGTCATAAACATTCAAATTCCATATAGTATTTTTTGGAAAACTTGGTAATTTCATGAATATGTATTTTGTTTTTGTAATATAATAAAGTAAAAATTTTAGGGAAGAAATATATATATATTTTTTAATTATTTTAATATATAATAAAATAGATCTAAACAAATTAAAAAATTTACACTTAGAGTTAAATTTATTTTTAAAAGATATTTATTTTCAAAAGTTGTCATTGAGTAACTTAATTCTACATTTTATTTTCTATCTATAATTATTATAGAATAGAATATCACATATAAATGGACTAAATGTTTTTACACCAATTTAACGTAGATAATATTTTCTATATTTCTCAAAACATAAATAACAATTTTAAACTAATTTTATTTTAAATTAATTAAAAATTTCATTAAATTTTAAATATTTTTTCTTTTTCGATTTTTTTTTTCAAATTAATTATATCTCTTACATTTTTTTTAATTCTAAATTTGTAATTGTACCAAAATTATATATATTAACTATAGAGTTAATATATTTTAATTTAAAATTATATTGAATCAAAATATGTTTTTATTGTAAAAATAAATTTAACATACTTCATATTAACAATTATTACTTACAAATTTATATATATAAATTCAAAGAATTCAAAATGACCATTTTCTCACACGCATTGTTGTGATTCTTATCTCATTTCAGTCGAAAAATACACATATTCTTTTAATCTATCTTAAAAACAATTTAATATTAATTTTTAATGCTTTTAAATTATTGGAAAGAAAACAATTTAATTGAAATTTAAAGTTTATATTAAAGTAAGAGCAAAAAGCATCTTGCAGGGGTGTGGTTCATTGGTGGTTCACTTGATATGAAGTCACATGTTGTAAATTTACTTGATATGAAGTCACATGTTGTACATTGGAGGTCCCGACTTTATCGGTGTCCCATGCTTGCAGGGTATGTGGGGCACCTAGGGATATAGTGGTAGCGGGATTGGATCTCTAGACTCCGATTTTTGTTAAAATTGTATTATTTTTATGGATTTTGCTCTTATTGAAAGGAATGTGATGAATAATATAATTACCATCACAACATTATTATTGTATTTATTTATTATTGTAAATATATAAGTAATATAATAAAAGAATAATGTATTTTTAAGTAAAATTAACACAGTTATTTAACTGATGATATAGATAGGCTATAAGTT